>AWWV01011217.1:0-28816 GCA_001974805.1 Corchorus capsularis
TATCCACCAACACTATATTTAAACATATATCCATGTATGCGTATAGGAAATGTAAACAAAAGATTTTGGGGTTTCATGAATGGCATCACGTGTGCTTGTTTGGGACTCTTGTGTCTGCAAAATCTCTTCTCCTTGAGCCACTCTTCTTTTGTTAAACATCTATCGACTCTAAAACCAGAGCCTGCGACCGAGTAATTAAATATCCATGGTTCTCCGGCAGCTGCAGTCATAGGACGGCGACGGCAACAGCAGAGCTTTGGGGCTATGGCGGCTAGGGTTATTTGAGGAAGGGGAACCGGTGTTGAGGGAGAACAAGAGAAGAGAGGGAAGAAAAAGGGAAAAAAATAACAACAGGGGAAAAAAAAGCTTTTTTATAATAAAAAAATGGATTTTACTTTTATTGACTTTTTTTATATTTTTATAAATAATTTTTTTAATTTCTGAAAACACGTGGCGTTGACATGGCAGTCAACTCTGACAAAATGGGACCAGTCAACGCCACATCAGCAAAGATGACGGCAATTTAACAGGCCATTTATATTTGGACTTGTGATGCACAATCTTGTAAGTAGAGGAACCAAAATGGCTCGATTTTAAGTACAGGGACCAAAATGGTTGAAACGTGCAAGTACAAGGACCAATTCTGTACTTTTACCCTTTTAGCACGGCCAAAAACAAATGTTTGGTTTTAGCACGTGGCTCTTTTTTTTTCTTTTTTTTTTGAGGGAGGCTTTTTTTTGGTAGGTAGAGAATTTTTTTGACACAATTTTTTTCTTTTTCCATTCTTTTGGCTAAAGTCTGGCATTACCATGTGTCAATTATTTTTATATTTTTATTTTTACAAGTCTAGGTAGTCGTATTATTTCATATATTAACACTTAACTAATTTCTTTATTTTCAGGACTCGACATTACTAGAGAAAGACACCAACTCTTTCCAAATGATTTCAACATGAACCCTCAAGTTAAAAGAACAGCATCGTATTGGTTTGATTGGAACATTCCAATTCAGCCAAATTGAAGATTTGGTATCAGATTCCAATCAATTTTTGTATTCCAAAGCTTCTAATAAGTTCTAACAGATAAATCATGCAAAGTTGCAAACAGTTTTTTCTCCATATCAGATCAGATGCTCATGCTACTGCATATTATGGTTTTTGCTACAAATCTGTAGATTGTCTATATGGGACTATTCATCTTATGAACTGTCTGCTAAACGTTAGCGCCCTGCCACTTATCTACGTTTGACATCAAATGATTTCATGGATAGGCCTGAATACCGCCAACATATGTTGCCTCGACTGATGCAGATCCTTCTCCAGCGAATTCATCCCATGAATCAGCGGACAGTATGACGAAATCAGCTAGTTTGCCTGTAGATAAGGATCCTATTTCGTTCTCGAGAAAGCATGCCTGAGCAGCTGAAATGGTGTGCCTGTTATGGTGAAAGTACCATTAGTGATTACTGATGAGGCAACGTATTGAGTGAGGAGAAGTATTAGGTAACTAAATTGAATAAGAAAGAACAAAAGAATGCTTCGATGAGAGGCAAATTTCAATCAGTTATGGGCAAATCTATAATTTGTGGCACACAGAAGCTAATCATGGTACACGTAGACATGCTTCAATGAGAATGGCAATGCGGAATTGAAGAGGAAGGTAGGAATGCTAATCACACTCATGCATTTCGACACTTTTAAAGATTTTGAATGACTAATTTATGACTTTCTGGATTTTTTCTGCAAATCCCCATACTAAGCTGTGCACAGCAACCATTTAACATATCAAGTACACATGATTATGAAGTAAAATAGTTCTAGCATTACTTACGCAATTAGTGCATCATTCAGAGAAAGGCACTCAGATTGAATCCAAGCATTTTCCCAACCAGGAGGAATTCTTTTCATTGCTGTTCTTATAGCGCGCAAAGGATAGGTCTCTGCAACCTGAATCAACAGCAATTATATGAGCTTTTTGTGAAGAGCATACTGAAAATACTTTCTTAAGAAAATAGAGTTAATATGCGAAAAGTAGAAAACCAAGATTAATTAGAGGATAGTGCTCACAGGCCAGTCAGAACCTAGAGCCAACAGTGCATTCCTAGATAGAAGTGACTGGAAAAGATATGATCCCTTTTGAGCCCTATCTATCCCAAGCTTTCTGATTGCAGAATCAGCATCATCAAGCAAGTGATCCGGCTGTTGACAAAAGTGTCAAGGTGTCAAATAACCGAGATTATTTCAGTAACACTTAATTGTTTTAGGTATATATATTCCATGCATCTGTTGTATTGAAGTTTGATCACCCTCACACGGATGCATCCATGATTACAAGTTTTAACTAGCAATAATGGTAAAAGAGCAGATGGAATTCATGGTTCAAACATGAATTCCACTGCAGTCATTAGATCCAAGCAAAGATGTATTCACATTTCATTAGCTGTTTCTTAGTATACATAATCAACCTGCAAGAGTAGTGCTGGAAAAAGTTTAAAAAACCTGTACTGAAGCAACAATCCCTTGTTGGCCAAATCGCTCTGCTGTCCCAGGGGCCAAGTGCTGGGCATGCTCAATCTGAAAGCGTTGCACCAAAAATAGAATATCAATGTATCATAATAACCAGTATTAAGAGGAGACAACCCATTCATCCTTAAACTAAAATAAGTTTTTGAGTGTGTGCATGAATGCAAATGTGTGTGGAACAATTCTCGAGATTTCAATCATTACCCTAAATCTCCTATCCCTCTTTCCATTTATTGAAGCAACTGATTCATACATATCCAGGATCCAGTCATTTGCTCTGTCACCTATAGCATGGATAGCAACCTGAAATCAATTCAAAACAAAGTAAGCCCTATAAATGATAAAATAGTTCACCTGAGAGATAGAGAGAGGATGCTGTTAACACCAGTGACCTGTAGCCCATTTTTGTCTGAAGCAAGTGTCATGTTGAAAAGACTTTCAAATTCCACGACTTGTAAGCCAGAATTGTGAGGGTCATCAAAATATGGCTACAATATAAGAGAAACAAACCGGCATTAAATATTTTTCGGCAGCAAAACCTATCCTCTCTCTCATGCACAAAAAAGAACAAAAAAAGGGGGAAAAGATAGGCAATGATGCAGAGAGAGAGAAAGCTGCATGTAAATTGCAATATAGCACATCTAGCTTGCTTATCATCTAAAAGAATGTCACTATAGTCTTGAAATCATGTTGTACATTTTTCATTACTGAGTTTATTATCAGAAGTAAGTTTGGAAACGTGTTTTTATGGACTTCATTCCATCCTCTCCATAAACAGTGACTAGAAATTACCATATTACACACTAACTTCATGTGAATGACACTAGAACAAAAGAGGAGAGCTCTTGCCAAGAATTAAGCATATAAAATAAAGGGATAAATACATATACCTCAAACTAGAACAGGAGCATACAAGAGTACCAAGTTGGGCAAGTTCCAATTTAGTGGGATTGTCATTGTATCAGGTCTTCATTATGTTTTGTCAAAAGCATTTAGTAGCACCTACAAAAAGTGCATTTTATATTTTTGCTAATATAACAAACTGCAGATAAAGATGCCCAAATTTTTTTAATATATATTTTCAAATAAAATTCTGCCAGACAAATGGATGAATTTCAAATTATAAATCTATAATTTACAGAAGGTTAGCGAGCATATTTATGCTTTTCACCTCATAGAAGAGAGCACTATTAGAACCAAGAGATCCATCAGCAAACGCTTTAACACCACCAAAGTAAATCCAATTACTCAGAGCATGGCCTGCTTTATGAATCAAATCCTGATAGACAAAGAAAAACATATAAATAAACCAACATAGGAAAAGGAAACAAATCTGGGAGTATGAAGTAAAGCAGAAGGGTGCAAAATCCATCAACTTCTAACAGGAAATTATAATTGCAGCTGAAAATGGCACAGTGTTGGCAAGCAACAATATTTCTAGATAAAATAAATGAAATAATGCCCATTTGTAGAATGATAGGAGCCAATTCCAATATAAAACTTCAACCGAGAAGAAAATTTAGTTGCAGAATGTTCTTTTCAGATAAAGAAAATCTGATACAGTAATCTGTTTTAGAGATTGGATGCACTTATTGATTCATGATATATATATATATATATGCAATCAAAAAGTCACTCAATGCAATGAATAGGGAAGTAAAATGACTGCATTACATGTGGTAGTAAGAAGAGAACTAATGAGAGGTCGTACATATAACCTTGACCAGGTCTCCATCGGGAAAAATAAGCACACTCTAATTTTCATCTTCCCTGAAGAATCAGCCCATTGATACACATCTGTTCAAATGATAAAAGTAACAATTATGATATGGAAATAGGTGATATCATTTTCCACAGGTTTGTATTGAAGGCTTCTTAGACCAATTTTCAAAATTCATGAAAACATATGCAAAAATCCAAATCCTAAAAAATATGAAAGAAACCCATTATAAGGACACCTTAATGTCTGTCCAATTCACGACATTGAACCCAGCATTTCAAATACCAGTTGAATGAATCCTCTCAAATAATTTTTAATTGGTTTATAGTTTTTTTCCACTACAATTTCAAAACAGGTCTTTTGTCTCAATGAAATGGCACGATACTTTTCACATTAACAGCTGAAACTGTTTCATAGGACAAGAAATACAATCATATTTTCATTTGATTAGATATGCATATTGAGCTCCTTTGTTTCTCGTCAAAAAAAAAAAGATATGTATATTGAGCATGCAAACTAATTCAAGGAAAACCTGAAAAGTCCTGCCAGGAATCCTCCACTGGTGCTCCAGGAAAATATCTCCCCACATCAACAACAGCTGTGACACCCCTTCTCAAGGCAAAGCTGCTAGCTCTAAGCATGGCGTCTCTCCTTTCATCTATAGAAACCTCTGGAATCCTGGAATAAATAAGTTTCATTGCAGCATCAATCAGCAAACCTGTAGGCTCTGCAAGGTCAAGATGGCAATTTAATGTAAGCAACAAGTTTGTTCTACACTACTAAGTATCAACTTAGTTTAAATTAGATAAGAACCTAGGGGAATTTCATATCTGGAAATGCATATATTAGCAAACTACAAAATTGTATGACATACTAGAGATACTACAAAATTAAACTACAAAATATTCGGATCAGCCACGTTACGTACAATGCACCTTTAAGATTAATATTTTCCAAAATTGTATGACATACTAGAAATACTATACTTAAAGTACGCTTGCCATTTCATTTGCTTCTGTTGAAACAATTTTTATCTAACTTTCTGGTTCTACACCTCAGAAGTAAGGAAAAAAGTACCTATGCAGTATTAATTTGCCAGGAGATCATACAACAGTGTATCCATTCATACATGGAGAAGCAGAACAAATAATCGGTTGATGCAAAAGAACCAAACATTCTTTTTTTATATAAAGAGTGGACGCTATATCTATTAACAAGGAATAAGAAGATTTAGACCATTGTTAAGTTTTTATATAGCTACAAGGGGAAAATGTCGTATGTTTCCTACTAGGAAACATTTATCCTTAAAATGGAAGGAAATCAATAGACGTACCACCATCAGAAGTTTTCATAATTGTTCCACCATTTGGATCTTCAGATAAATTAGTGACTCCAGCCAACTTTAGTGCCACTGAATTTGCCAAGCCCATATGACCATCCATCCTAGTTAGCCAAACCTGAAAAGAAATCATTATTATGCCTGGTATGAGACCCTATGCTCATATAAGCTAGTGTCAATCAAAATATATTTTCTTACAGGATTATCAGATGTGACATCATCTATCCAAGATGCCACTGGCAGCTCTCCTCCCCAAAGATCATTGTTCCATCCACCACCCAAAATCCATGCACCCTTTTTGGCATCTTAATTGTTGTAAGAACCAGGCAGGTAAAAAATGTTGTATGAGATTTGGAAAAGCAAGTAAGAAATAAAACACACTTAAAATTACTTTGTTCCATTATTTCTTACAGGTTGGTCATAAATCTTTCTTTTGCTCTTACTTGTTATATAAAATCTACTCCCGACTATCAAGTTCTCTCAGTTTCAGAGGGATACATGCTACCAATAACAGGAGATTAGTAGGCAAGTTGGAATAGAACTAATGATATTTCCTGGACTCTGATTGTGTTTACTGTATTCTATGATTTTTAGCATCCATTGTTATATACTTGTATTGGAAGCAGAAAACTAAAACTTTACCGTAAGCATCATCATTAAAATTAAGACATAAACCATCCTTTGTAAAAGTTATAACAGATATGCAAGAAGATTTCTAAACTGTCTACCAGCTACTTTCAGGCTGTAAAATAAAATAAATGGGTCTACAACTATGCCTAGCTAACGAAATATTCCGATGGTTCTTTTGTACAAGGCAAAATTGAATATGCAGTAAACATCATTACACCTTCCAACCAAAATGTTAAAGTTTTCTGCTACAGTGAATAAGCAGGAAGCGGTAGAGGTGATAACAAAAGGGTTAAGAAGCCTACTTCATATAATTCTGACTAATTTAAGAAAATGAAGTTAAGCCATGAATGACCATGACTATGAATAAACAAAGAAATGATAGGGTACGACACCTAATCCTTTTTACCTCTAAAAAAAAGCACTAAGTAAATCATGTTTGGAACTTAAAAATAAAATCTTTTCAGAAACTTCACTGACAAAAGTGTGTACTTTCAGCAATGATGTTTGATTAAATGACAAATTTAAGTGATATAGTTTGCCATTACCCAGAAAAGTAGCAAGGACAGAACATCAAGATAATAATTAAAGATTAAGAAGTTACTTAATGCTGCTTCTTTCACCCTTCTCACAACTTCATCTTTCTGATTTACACCTTGGAGTTGTACACGTGCCATCTGTTTTACACAAGAAAATCTCAACTGTGAATATGTATTGACTACATCTACAGGGAACAGAAGCAAATGCTCTTAGTTATATAAAGAAAAATTACGTTATAAGAAAAGCACAAACTTTCAAGTTGGAGGCAAATTTTGGGGAAGCAGCAGACAGAATTGGTTTTGGCTTGGAAGTTTGCCAATGAATGGACTACTAGGTGAAACCCCTATTCTTTACTATGGTTAATACTCTGATGAAGATAGGAGCTCATAAAGAAACCAATAGGGCAACAAAAAATTGATAAAGAGTACACCTCTTTTATAGCTAAAAGGATTCTGAAATTAAATAACTATCACCCCCAAGCTACTGTATTCCACCATATGTGATAAACTAGAAAAGGTTCCTGTTTTTAGTTCACTGTTTCTATCTAGCATCAATCAGCCACTAACAAGCCATGTACATACTTTCTTGTTAGCTTACTGAAGATTGTGACCTTCTGTAGAGAAAAAGGAATTCAGCCATAATTTTTAACACAAAAACTTTTAAAAACACTACAATGCTGAGCTCTTGCACCAACATTTTTTATGGAATAGCATCATGAGAAAACAGAAGGACAGAAGAAGTACAAATACAATATGTGACACTATCAAAAAGCTCTAGATTATCAAATATTGCATGAGGTCAAAACGGTATCGTGAGGCAGGAAATCGAACAGAAAAGGCTTTTCCATAATCCAAAAGTTAGGAACCCACATCATTGGAATTAATTGTGAGTTCCATGCTCTTCCTTCTTCTTAAACCATGAGCTATACTGCGCTATGTATATGAAGAGTTGTTTTGAATAGGATCAAATAAGATCCGCCCCTTCTTCAGAGCTTATGTAACAAAAAGGAATATGGATAAAAGATGTTCCAAAATAAACTCAATTGTAAAGGATATCAGCTCATTGAAAATATCCATCAATTGCAGAAAGAACTTGAAAAGCAAAAACGCAAGGGAAATCATTTAAGTAGAGTAGGTGAAATATCTTAAAACCTGAAGTCCTGCGAAAATCAAGTGCACGTGAGAATCAATAAATCCAGGTACTACAATCTTTCCTTCAAGATTCAGCTCTTTGGTGCCATATCCTGACAAATCCTGCATTCAAGTTTGAAACTTCTTTATTTTAAAATTAACAGTATTGTTCAAAACAAATAACTTGAAAATACTACTAGTATTCAATAATTAAAAACAAAAGAAAAAGAAAAAAGCAGCTAAGCAAGCTTGTATAAATGGGAGAACAAAAAACCAATAATGTAACTTGACTCACTACAATGGCAAAGAAAAATCCAGCAATTCAGACTTTCTAAGAAGAAACATAAGAATTCGGCCAAAACAAAAGAAAGAAGAAGAAACATAAGAACAGCCAATAGCTTAAGGAAACACCCACACGGAAAACTTAAAAAAACAAAACCAAAAATGGATTGTTGAAATGGGAACAAAAAGAAACCTGAAGAGAGGAATAGTTGCCAACACGAAGGATTCTACCGTCACGAATGGCCATGGAATCAGCAAAAGGAAAAGAAGGGTCACTAGTGAAAATGACCCCATTTCTAACTATCAAATCAGCTGCTAATTTTGTTGATGGAACCAACGAAGCTCTCCACTTCAACCAATCTGACCCAAACAAAAAAAATTGACAATAAAAATGAAATTGAGCATCAAAATCAAGGAAACCCAAGTTAGTGAACTGCAAAAGTAGGAGGAAAATAAGAAAAATTAAGGAAAAAGAAGGTTGGGTTTTACACTTACAGTTGGAGTTGAAGGGAGGAATGAAGAAAATGGAAAGGAGAATGGCAATTGAAGCTGATATGAGTATGAAGCGGTTCATGCTTCACCCCTTTTTTAGTGGTTGTTTCTTCTTCTTTAGTTTTCCCTCTGCTTTCAGCTTTGTTTACTTTCTAGTGTTTGCTTTCAATTTTCCCCCTTTTAATAAGTAGGAAAAGGCTCTAACCGCTATTGGTACTATTTTACACTTTAAACGGCTAATATATATACAAGTGAAAGATAGAAACTTTTTTTCTTTTTCCTAAAAATACTTCTGTTTTACAAATTTTTTGAAAGATTGGAACTTTAAGTTCTTATTTACAAAACTTTATTATCTCAACTTGATAGCTTCTCTGTTCTGTGTTATTGTTATTGTCATTTAGGAATTAGGATGCCAATTCCCCTTCCATTTATTGCTTGCTTTTATATGGAAAATTGTTTTGGTTGTGAATATCTCATGCTTGAAACCCTTGTGATGCAATGATTCCATTAGACGCATTCAAAAGAAAAGATACGAGTTTGGCATATTGTTGAATTGGAATCATATTGTTATTTAGATCTTCATGTTTCTGATAATTCTGACATTTTATTTTCTTGTCAAGGTACAATCCTGGATAATTGCTTGAGAAGCTTATATTTGTTAGAGACTCATTGAACAAAAATCAACTGGAATCCATGGTTTGTCTGGTTCAATATTCTGTTGTCCTGCTGGAAGGAAGAGCTTGAACAAGTCCAGGCTTCTCTCCCTATGTTCAGAATCAGAATTGAGGTAAATTCCCCACTTGGACAAGATTTTATGGCATGTCTATGTCCCTGTCTTCTGGCTTTAAATATTTGTCTTTTTACAAGGAAGAAGGAAGATTTAATAAAATTCACATATTGGCTTGCTTAAGTATCAGTTTCAGCCTTCTGCTATGATGCAATTTGTTTGTGTTGGTACATGCAGGCTGATAATAAACATAGGTAATGAACATATATAGATCTGCTAGAATGAACAACAATTTGGGTACAAAAAACCAGAACAATGAACACTGGAACATTGAAGTGCTGAACATCATGAACAATGTGTTATTACAGCCTTGATGGGAAAAGAAAAATGTCCACTTCTTTGGGTTGATTTCTCTGAGTCATTAAACCATCCTGAATTGCAGATAAGAAATACCTGCAACAATTAATCAAACAGAATCACAGTAAAGAAACAATAACGGATAGTCTAAACTTAATTATATATACTTTTAATGAAAGGTGTACCTGTAAATGCAGAAGACTTCTAACTTCTAACCCAAGTATTCTAACAAGCTTGAATCACCAAGCTTGTAGGTTGAATATTGTTCATCTGTATTCACAAAGTAGAAATACACCTCCGGTATACTTTGAACTTTCCAGTGGTCCTGACCAACATCTGGTAGCATTTTTCGAGCAAATTCTTTGGACATTTCACTGATTTCCAAAAGTTTCACGCATTTCATATTGCAGATGTCCGATGGCAGCTCCTCTAATCTTGGACAGGATCCAATGAATAAATCTTCAACAAGACACAACGCATTTTCATCTATTTTCAATGTATTCAATCTATCCAGCCCTTCCAGTGATAATTCCTTGAGTACAGGAAAGTATCCATCCTCAAAATGAAGTTGTGCTCCAATGTATCCCTTGTAGACACCAAGCTCCAACAGCTCAGGCAGCTCACCAAGAGTTCTGAGTGGAAGATCTGACAACTGCGACCAATATAATCGAATCCTCACAAGGCATTTTAGTTGAGGATTAATCCAATCAGGCAACTTTTCTAATTCCTTGAAGACGAAGGCAATACAAAAGAAGAGGAGGAGATGACATTGATTGCAATGGGATAAGTTCATTCTCATTTTCTGTAATGATATGTAAGGATTCAAGGTGGCTCATTTGCTCAATGGCATTGCACAAAGTATTATCCCCCCCTTGAGATTTCAGGTTAGTGATTCCCAACTTTTTCAAACGCTTCAACCTTCCCAACTCATTAATAAAACTAAAACTATTTTCTGCATTCATATCCACATAGTAGAGCTTCTCCAAGGAGTTTAAACTTCTAACATTACCGCGAATTTTCACCCCTTTTCGAGTATCCCAATCCTCAGAATAAGCTATAAAATGCTGCAGATTGGAGAGCTTATTTATCTCAATTGGTAACTCATGCACAAGAGAACGTTTCAAATCCAGAGTTTCTAGATTCTGCAATTTAGCTAAGGACTTTGGGAGCCTCTTTACTTTTGTGTCTCTGATACTTAAGTATTTCAAATGCAAAAGATTTCCCAATTCTTCAGGTAAGTATTTCAATGGAGCTCCCTCAAAATCTAATTCTTTGAGAAGTTTGAAATTGGAAAATATTGACTTGAGCAAAGTTTTGGGAAACTCATTTACCTCAAAAAAGATAACTGAATGAGTTTTTGAGCTCCTGGTGGTCCTTGACAAGCTGTTTGATGATCCATTCTTGATTGACAGATGCCGAGCTGTATGATGAAGACTTTTCAAATTTTCTGCTGAGGTTTGAATCAAATCTAGTTCATCTGACTTGGAAAGAATGACCTCGTGCATTAAATCATGGACTCGACATTTTCTTACCACACCTTCAAAATCAACAAAATCAGCTTGAACCAAGTTTCTGTGTATCAGTTCACCCAAGTATTCTCTTGCAGTTTCCTCAAGTGTAGCTGCACTATGTTGCTTTTGTTTCACAAAGCCCTCTGCAATCCACAATCGAACCAATCTAGCACAATTGACAACATAATCCTCTGGAAACATGACAAGATACAAGAAACATGATTTGAGATGATAAGGCAAATCATGGTAACTAAAGGAGAGGATTTTTTTGATACGCGTAAGATGTATGTTGCTTTCTAACTGTGACTTGAGGCCTTGCTGCAATCTTTTCCATTCACCAACATCTCTGCCTTTGGTTGATAGAAGTCCTCCAATAGCAACAATTGCAAGTGGTAAGCCTTCACATCGCTTCGCAATGTCAAAAGATAAGCCCTCCAACTCTTCAGGACATTGCTTATCTTGGTCAAATTGGAATGCTATTTTACATAAGAGCTCTTGTGCCAATTCTAGAGGCAGAGGTTTCAGCTCCAGGACATGAACAAGTGATGATCTTTTGCAAAACACAGCAACATTTTCATTCCTTGTTGTGAGCATGATTCTACTGCTTTTGTCATTAGCAAACAAGGCATACCCTATATCTCCCCAAAAGGCTTCTTTCCATACATCATCAAACACAACAAGGTACCTTTTGTCGCGTAGATGTTCTCGGAGTTTGCTAATCAGCTCTTCACCATCCATTGCATTAACATCACTAGGAGAAGGCTCTTTCCTGGACTTATGAAGTAGCCTTATCATGGTTCTTAGCAGCTCCTCCACCTTGTATGATTGAGACACTGTTATCCAAGCATGGCAATCAAACTTCCCAGTCGCGATCTGTTCATCAAAAACTTTCTTGGCAAGAGTTGTCTTGCCAACCCCTCCCATGCCAACCAGTGAAACAATACATGTTTGATTAGATTCGCCATGGTTCAATTTGCTTACCAACTCTTTTTTGACAGAATCAATCCCCACGAGCACATCATTTTCAATGAAATGGAGCCCCATTCGAGGATCATGCCAAGTTTTAATCTCTGCTGCTGATGATGATGAAGCAAGGGTGTTGAAGCCGTATCCAGCACTTCTTTCCCTCATCTCTCGTACCATTGTTTTGACTTCTTGGATCTCCATGGCTATTTCATGGCGTTTTCTCATACTCTTGACCGAACAAAAATCTATTTTCCCAAGAAAAGCCCTGAATCCATGCTGTTGATGATGGTGCTTTCCCACATGAAGTATGTACTCATCGATGACATCTTCTATACGAAAAGCTGCTTCGCGTATGTGCTTCACCCATGTTTTCAAACCTTCACTGTCATGATCTTCCTTAGCCGCCCTTGCATCTGCATCTCTTTGGAAAGAAGAAATGAACTCCAGTTCAATCTTAATGTCTTCAACATCCTTGTGAACATCTCTTAGCAACTTCAGCTCTTGAGTAAGCAAGTAGATCCTGTCCAAAACTAAGCTCACAGCCACCTCAGCCATGTCCCAATTCCCAAATCAAAATTTCAGATGAAGAATGAAGGAAATTAGGAAAAATTAGAGAAGTTAAAGGAATGGAGATGAAATATGAAGAAAATACTGCCAACTTACGCTGGCTAATTAGTTGACTTGGAATCATTTGTCGTATTGCAAGATCATATATCATATATCATATATATATATATATATATATTGTATCCATGTGAACAAAAAGTCAAAAACAACCTTAAAGAAGTAGTATGACAAGGTTGAATTGGCAATTGTTAAACGAATAAAAAAATGTTTCAATTATTAAATGATTAAGGTAATGCTTCTTCTGATCACATGTACATTTTTTTTTCAGGTTTCTCAATAGTATATTTTATTTTTTTTGGCTAAATGCCCAGAATAGGACAAAACCTTTACCGAATTGCTTGGATCAGGGCCAAATGTTTAAAATGCAGCAAATCAGGTCCAAACCTTTTAGAACTCATCCAAATAAGGACACAAGCAAACGGAATAATGAGAATGAGCAACACGCGCCATTATGCTAAAACGGAGCTGACGTGGCAAATTCTAATTCGTTGAGCAAAGAAATAAGCTTTTATTTTCTAGAATTAAAATTTATAAAAAAATTTGGAAATTAAAAATTGAAACACGGTAATAAAAAAAACAAATTTTGGCGCCGTTGCCGGGGACAAATTTTTCAAAATTTGATGAGTGTCGTATTCCATCAAAGATAAAAATTATACATAACCTATAGACAGGGTAAGTACGAGTCAATCCCACAGAGAACTATTGTTTTAATTATATTTCCTAAAGTTATGATTTAAACTAAAATGAGGGGTTTTTATGAAGTAAGTGATTAAACTAAATAAAACACAAATTAAACTAGTAGGGAAATTAAAGAAACAATTAAATAAATATTTCAATTTCAAGACAATCACATTCTTGGGATAAAAGAATTTGATCATTGGCATCAATTAATATCTAATTTAGAAATAGATGGCGCAGATTAACGTCATCGACCATTAATCATTATCTTTCCTTAGTCTTCATTAATCCTGACTCATGCCCTAAGTTAAACCCTAACAGATGTACTTAGTTCCAAACGTCTACTAGATTCAAGTAACCTGTTGTTTTAAGAACTAGAAAGATCTTAGCCAATCATAGATAATGTTCAGTAATATATGCAACATTCAACATATATTCAAGATTCTCTTACAGGGCTACTCTAAGTTGTTACTTGGGATTTGATTACCTACGATTGCATATAGGAATCTCATCTAACAATAGAAATCATACCTAATTACAATAGGTAATATTAACTTATCATTACACCTAAGATAATTCCCCCTTATTTTTGTAATCTAGGGAAATTACTCACGGCCCCTTTCAACTTTTAACATGGGAGAACATTTTCGTCCCGTTTTGATCTTTTCTCAAATGACTTATTTCTTTAAAATCCTTCAAATCTTAACCCTTTTTGTTTAAAATAAATCATCTTTTTATATAATTTTAAAATCTGACTTCAATTAATAGTGTTTCCACCTTTTTAAATTGCATGATTAATGGTGTTCCCACCTTTTCAAATTGCATGCCCTTTATGTAGCAAAAAAAATTGCATGCCCTTAGGTTTTCGGTTTAGATGACAAAAAAGTCCATATTCTTATCTATTGACTATTGGGCTTTGTGGGGATTTTATAATTTTATATGTTGCCAAAGTCTTTTTCCTTCTTGAGTCCATTTTTCCAGTACGGTATGGTATTAACACTATTACATTCATTAAACCAGCTTAATAGTCTTTTAAATTTTCTCACAAGTGAGAAAACTTAAGCGACAAAAAACAGTGAAGCAAAATTGAACTCGAGGAGGTCAAATTATTAACAATGATGGATGAACGCAAAAATGAAATGGAATCCATTTGCCGCTTAATACCTTTTAAATTGTTGGTTTAACAAATTATTAACAATTTATTCTGGAAATATTATGAACTGAGAACTAATTATGAATTTTAAAAAAGTAAACTCCATTATATGTAATTATATTTCCTTATAAGTTTTTTTTTATATATTTAGATGATATAAAAAGGAAAAAGCCTAGCCTTAAAACATGAAGAGATTAAAAGTTTGTAGGAGATTTGGCCCAAAATAGGTGTAAATCCACGAAATTCCTTGACTCCAAAATTTATTCCCGCATAAGCTGGTTCGACCCCTGTCCAGGTCAAGTTCGACCTTCTGAAGGTTGAAACAGAAATTTCGCCAGGTTGCTCTAAACAACTCTAATTTAGCTCCTTTTGCCTTGAAACACTCCAATATGTACCTAAAACATAAATATGAATAAATTAAGCATCAAGTACATAGAAATAGGCACATAATCAAATCAAATTAACATATAAAAGGAAAATATGTGCCTAACATTACCTCCAAAGTGTAATGGTCTATCATTTTCCTATGCCCAGTGTAATGTTAAACATAATTCCTCATTGGTGTAATCAATTACATATACTTTACATATTTTACCCTTTTAAGATTTTAAGAAAAAATAGTGAAAATCAATTAATTTATAAACCCGGAAAAAAGGGGGGGGGGGGCAATTATCATTAGGTGTAATGATAAGTTAATATTACCTCCAAAGTGTAATGGTCTATCATTTTCCTATGTGTCGCAACGTGCGGGCCCGAGGTCCGAACCCTACCGTTGAACGACTTAAAGGGAAGCTAACTACGGAGTCGCCAGTAATCTTTTTTTTAACCTAGGTGTGATTAGCCACCTATTTGATTATCAGGTTTAATATTAACCTATGTTAGACATAAGGTGGTACTAAACCTAATAAGGCCTACTTAACCAGAGTCTTACGGTTCGGGAGTCGGGTACGCGTGGGGAAGGATTAGCACCCCACGACGCCGGTCGAAACGACGGCACTGACTGGTCTAGGACCAACTTTGGGTTTCTATAGTTGGTTAATTCCTTTTAAGCTTTAGTCTTTTCATGCCTAACTTTATACTTAACCTTAATTAGTTCTTCGTTTTAGGCCAAATTGTTACTTGTCTTTTTATCTCGACTTAATTATCTTTAGATTGGGCTATTTTATTCCCTTCCTTTTATTGAATCAATTTTCATAAATTAAGCCCTTTTTATTGTTTTACTTAATCTTTTTAGATTAAGCCCTTTTATTGACTCCACTTAATTACCTTGAATTAAGTTCTTTATTCTACTTAATTACCATGAATTAAGCCTTTTATTGACTCCACTTAATTACCTTGAATTAAGTTCTTTATTCTACTTAATTACCCTGAATTAAGCCTTTTATTGACTCCACTTAATTACCCTGAATTAAATTCTTTATTCTACTTAATTACCCTGAATTAAGCCCTTTATTGACTCTACTTAATTTGCTTCCCTGAAATTAAGTCTATGCCTGTCTTTACCTAATTTCTTTCGTTGAAATTAAGTCTGTGCTTTACTTTACCTAATTTCTTTGCTTGAAATTAAGTCTGTGCTTTACTTTACCTAATTTCATTCCTTGAAATGAAGTACATGCTTTACTTTACCTAATTTCCTTCCTTGAAATTAAGTTTGTGCTTTACTTTATCTAATTTCCATCCTTGAAATTAAGTTTGTGCTTTACTTTACCTAATTTCCTTCCTTGAAATAAAGTATGTGCTTATCTTTACCTAATTACCATGACTTAAGTCCTTTAACTGCTTTTACTTAATTTCCTTGAATTAAGCCATTTGACTGCTTTTACTTAATTGCCATGAATTAAGTCCTTTAACTACTTTTACTCCCTCCGTCCCCAATTACATATCCACCCTTAGTCAACAAAGCTAAATTTTGACCATTGTTTATAAAAAAATATATAAAGCAAATTTTTTTTAAAAAAATAACACTTATAAACTTTGAATTACAAACTTTTTAGCACATATTTTTTTAAAATTAAATTTTACATATTTTTTTTATAAATAATGGTCAAAGTTTAGTATTAGTTGACCAAGAGTGGACATCTAATTAGGGACTGGGGAGTACTTAATTTCCTTGAATTAAGCCCCTGACTGTGTTTACTCTTCTTAATTACCCTGAATTAAGACTTTGTTTTTCTTAATTGCCCAATTAAGACTTTAATTATGCTTACTTTTCGTAATTACCCTGAATTAAAACTTTGTTTTTCTTAATTACCAAATTAAGACCTTGATTATGCTCACTTTTCTTAATTACCCTGAATTAAGACTTTGCTTTTCTTAATTACCAAATTGAGACCTTGACTGTGATTACTTTTCTTAATTACCATGAATTAAGACTTTGCTTTTCTTAATTACCAAATTAGGACCTCGACTGTGTTTACTTTTCTTAATTACCCTGAATTAAGACTTTGTTTTTCTTAATTACCAAATTAAGACCTTGACTGTGTTCACTTTTCTTAATTACTCTGAATTAAGACTTTGCTTTTCTTAATTACCAAATTAAGACCTTGATTATGCTTACTTTTCTTAATTACCCTGAATTAAGACTTTGCTTTTCTTAATTACCAAATTAGGACCTTGACTGTGGTTACTTTTCTTAATTTTTCTTAATTATTAAGACTTTCTTTTCTTAATTTTTCTTAATTACACTGAATTAAGGTTTTAACTGTGCATATGATGCATGCATTCCAGTTTAATCATATTTACCAAGTGTTTCTACGAGGGGCATTATTTGGACACCTTCCACTTGATTGGTAAGACCCCCAAATTAATGCCTCAAGCCTAGGAAATTTGGATTAAAATGGACAAGCCTTGTCAACATTTCAACCGATTATTCCATCATCGCAATTTCCTTTTCTCAAATGAGCATGATATCAACAACATTTAAAGAATATAAAATGCATGTCATGAACATAATACCCTTCAAAAACTTGTTAATTTATTCATCACAATTAATTAATAAATTACTTATTAATTTTACTTGGTTTAATTGACCTACTTTTTGATGATTAAGGACCAAATTGAACAAGATTCCAGCAAAAAGGACTTAATTGTAACGTTTATTTTCTAATCAGGGGTCTCATTGTAAACGCTTAAAATCTACAGGATCTAATTGCAACGAATTAAGGAGTAAATTGAAAGGGAAAAGAAACTTATACCTGAAATTGGTGACTTATCCTCGTTTGCACTGAAGCGCTCCGTTTTGCACCGCACAGACTGTATAAAGCTGGCTTCGGTCTTCTTCTCCAAACGTTTCCTCCGCCTGAAACCCTAGATCCGACGTAGCGCCACCCCTGGAAATCGCTCCGCCGCGGCGGAACAAAAACCCACTGCAAATAGCCTTCAAACTCCTTCCAGTGACTCGCCTCAGTCCCGTATTTCCAGATCTTGCCTCAAATTCACAAACCCACGACTCTAACACCCCAGATCTAAGCAACCCGAAAGCCTCAAAACTCCTCTACCTGAACCTAAAACGGCCTAGATCTCTAACTCTAGCCCTCAGATCCGTTTGAAACTGACTCAAATCTACCCTTTCTTCATTCTTAATCCTTCCCTGGCATCAATTTCTAAGAAAACTTCTCAAAACAGGAAACCCCAAACTTGTATCTGATGAACCCTAAGTCCCAAAAATGACAGAGTTTTTCCTTCCTAAAATTGTCTTCCCCCGCCCCCCCCCTTTCTGAGATGGAAAATGCGGCATATTTAAAGGCTCGGGGATACTAGATCTTTCTCAGCAAATTTCTCGGATTCTTCCGGTGAAGGTTATGAGATGGGGATAAAGATGACGCGGTTTGGTGAGCTGGATTGTTGTACCTGCTGAGGTGAGTCACCATCCTCAGGTGAAATATTCCTGTTTTAGTCCATTTTATTTTGCCTAACTTTTATTCTGGTAATTTTTGCTTTCATTCTCCTCCCTCTTTTGTCTCCTATGAGTTTTGTCCTTTCCTCTCTGTGAAGGATATGCTGAGTTGGCTACCATAGTACTGACTCATTTTCAGTGACCTATTTACGCCATGATCCCTCTTGTTTTGCTTTTTCTTCAATTTTGGATTTCTGTTTTAACCCCCTGGTTTTGTTTTTGTTCTTTGTGAGTACTACTGGGAGAGAGAGAGAGCAAGAAGATGCTGAACTGGCAAACGCTGGGCTGACACGTACAAAGTTTCTTTTAGGTGACTTATTTAGCTTTCACCCCCTTTTTATATTATTTGATCATATTTTGCTCCTGGTTTTGTCCTTAATGGTGTTCTCTACTTTTGTGTCTACTGCATTTTTTTGTTGCCTCTGCCTTTGTCTTTTCTTGATCTTTTCTGAGCCTTTAGATTTCCCGACTTGCTTTGTTATTTCCATCCTATGGCTGTTTATTTTTGTTCCCTGTTGACTTTGTTGTATCTTGTTGCACCAAATACTCATGATAATGATGCTGAGCTGTCCTTCTGTTTTATTCCAATTTAACATAAACCTAATGTGTTCCTTTATATGCATGGCTGATGCACTCCCTCCTGGTTATTTGACACGTCCTCTTCTAACGCCACCTCTAATTTGTCTTATTTTTCTGACATTTCCTCTAAAATGTTGCCCTTGGTATTTTTGGCCCTTATGCTGACTTGGCACCCTTAGAATCCCTCCACATCAGTGCCTTTCACCTCTGCTTTTGTATTTCTAATTGGATTGGTCAATGCTCACCATTTTGGATAAACTCTTTTTCCCGCCCTTACTTTCCCTTGTGAATTTTGTTGAAACATGCCTCATTGTCACTTGCATGGGATTGCTTGCACCCCCTTGGATGATGTTCATGTCTTGTATCTAGGATCCTTCCTGCTGCCATTTTCTTAAAAATGGAAGTGTCCTACTCATTATGATCTCATCTTGCTTGTTTGGATTTGATCTCGGTTGCTCTTGAAATGTTTGTGTTGTGTGCTGTTGTATCGTTGCTGTTATGTTATTGCTTTTTATGATGTTGATTCCTTGCTAAGTATGCCTTGCCCTGGACTCCCCTGTGATTAACTCAGAATGTTTTTGAATGGGACTTGCTGGAGTATGTCTAACTTGCTATGATCCCTACTGACTTCCCAAATTTGAACCTCATTATGTTTGCTGCACATTGCTTGAGCTAGGCTTCGAATGCCCTGAATAGGCCTTTGTGGAAGTTTGCTAAAAAGTGGTTGTGTATATATACTGAGGTGAAAGAACCACTTGATGTCCTGGCTCTGTTTTGAACCCTACTACCTGTCCCACTTCTTAAACACCCGTAGTTTCCTAATAATTTGCTCTTGATGATTCTGTTTTCTTGATACTAATTCTGTCAATTTGGAGCCTCCTTTTACCTGAAGAATGCATTGCCTTTTGATTGCCCCTGTACTGCCTTATTTTGCCCTATCTCATCGTTTTGTGATGCTCTACTATTTGCTTGAACCTGTCTCTCATTCCCCACGATTTCATTTTTTCTGGTTTGGCAACTTACATCCTACTTACTGCATGCATTCACTTCTCATGGCTTTGATGGGGTGATGAGATCTTGAATTCGATCTTGATCCTCCCAATCCCTAAAGCCTACAAAAAAAATCCTTCACTCCATCCTTGCATGTTTGTTGTAATTATATAGCTCTTGTTGTATGCTCCCCCTTCCTCTCATGCACAACCCTGCACATGAGGTCTTCTAAAAGATCTTCAACGCACGGGTGCATGCTTGTTTGACAACCCTTGAATGTTTCTTTGTCTTGTTTTATGTTCCTGCATTGCCCTTGCATTCAATCTATGCCCTCCGAACCTTCTCTTGCCTCTCACCAATCCATGGTGTCCAGCGTTGAGCTTGGGGGGCACATTTTGTTAAACATTGCACCTTTCCTTTTCTTCTAACATGTAGGAGTAAAGTCCAACAAATGCGACACCAAGTTGCTATGATTCCATCGAGCGATACAAGGAAGAAGTGAAAGAAGACTTGTTACTTTGAAATCCACTATCCCTTCCTGTAGTTTCTCTATGTGCTAAAAGAAAGAAGGAAGAGGAACGACAAGGAATGTTCTTCAACAGGAAATGCTTCCTGATGTTGTAAAGAAAACCATTTAAACGCAAACTAAAGTTACTATTTTTGTCTTTATTGCTTTTTGATTAAAAATTTTAAATGCCAACACACTACTTTATTCATTCTTTTTGTATTTATTTATTTTTTTCGATTTCCATCTTTTGTGTATTTGTAATTACTCAATTCGTGGACCCTTTTTATTCTGAAAATTAGCAAGAAGCAATATTAATTCTTCATGTGCAAACTCATCTGTCCATATGCAAACTTATCGTTATGATGTAAGCCCAACGGTATACTTGCCCTCAAAGTAAATAGTTAATAAGGAAGGATTAGCCCAATTAGACAATCATGAGTCCAAATGCACTATTTTTATTCTTATTTACTCACTTCTTTCAAGTCCAGGTAGTAAAGCGAGGATTAAGTACTGAAAGAAGAGTCACTGATTAAGCCATCTCTTTAGAAGGCTGAGATCTTTTATCACCCTAACAATGACCAAAATACCCCTGAAACGGAAATGACCAAGATGCCCCCCGAAGTGAAAATGACCAAAATACCTATGGCGCAAAAATGATAAAAATGCCCCTGGCACTTTCTTAAAAGGATATTAAAACGGGTGTCTACACTATGCCTAGTGTAATGTTAAACATGATTTCTCATTGGTGTAATCAATTACATACACTTTACCTATTTTACCCTTTAAAGATTTTAAGAAAAAATAGCGAAAATCAATTAATTTATAAACCTGAAAAAAAAAGCCCTCAGCGTCATCTTTCCCACATCACTCCCACCAATTAATTTGATCTCATATTTGTTGCTTTTCATATTGATATAAGTTATCCTCTGGTTCTTTGTGATTATGATTGTATTTTGCATATTTTTTTATCTTCCATTTTGTTTAATTATTTAGAAGAGTGGGGATTTGGATCTTATATCTGCCTTTTTCGGTTTTTATGTTTAAGGAAAAGCTATTTTGATGCAGCGTGTTTTTATTAAGTCTTTAGTTTAATTTTTATTTCTGTCCTTATTTTTAGATTTAGGTTAGTAATGTTTTTATTAAGTCTTTAGTTTAATTTTTATTTCTGTCCTTATTTTTAGATTTAGGTTAGTAATGGGCTTTATAGGTTGTTAAGTTTTTGGGTTAATTAGTTTTATGTCTTGTTATGTTTTAGCTTAAGTTTTCTGTTAGGGTTTTAGTTTTAGTTTTAGCATAAATAGGTTCTTTAAGAATTCCAAACAGATGTTGCTATTTTGAGAATTATGAATGAAAGTCAGTTTTGACTATGGTGGTTTTGCGAAACCCTATCTATCCATTTTCAATCTTATTCTATTCTAGCCTTTTCTTGTGAGTGAATCTTTTTCTATTCATTCTGCTACGTTAATTGGTATCAGTAGCCTTTAAGTTCTTGCGTAATTAATTATTTATGAAAATGTGGAATTTGGATTATGTTGGAATAGTTAATTATTTATAGTATTTCTTTGTCATTGAAGCTCTATCAACTCTCAATTAAGTAATGAAATGGGTAGAGGATTTCTATTGTACATCCACATAAGAGGAGGTGCACAAAAATGAACTCTAGCAAATTAGGTTTTCCTCTTGTCGATTATGTTCAGAATAGATTAAACAACTTCAAAATTGTTTTTTTGGATGTGATGTGAGGTGAGGCATTGTTTTTTTTAACTCATTATGAAAACATATAATTATCCTTGAAAAAAATTCATTCCCTCCCTCCGTAACCTTTACATTTTCATTTAAAATACTCTAAACTCTATATAATTCATTTTGTGAAATCATTTTTGGTCTTAATCAAGAATAAACAATTTACTAAAAAGATGCATTTAATAAATTTCCTAAATTGAAGTTGCATAAATTTTGTTAATACATAATTTGTAAATTTTATCTTTGTTATACTCAACTATATTTTTAAAATAGATATACATAATTAATTTAATTCCCGTAATTATGTAACTTCATAATCCTAATACATGTATATATATATATATATATATATAATTTGTAATGTTATCAATAATTTTATTAATTAATACTTTTTCATTTATTTATATTTATATACGTATATATGCATTTTTTTATCTAAAACAAATATGTATTTTAAAAAATTTAATATACATTATTTTCTTAAAATTTACTATTTATAATATATATAATCATCAGTAGACCTGTTCATGGTTGGACTGGGCCGGATTCGAGCCGGGCCTAGCCTTGAGATTAAGGCCATTAGTGTTGCCCAAGCCCGGCCTATTTATAAAATGGACTCAAACTTGTGTCCAAGCCCGACCCATTTATCAAATACTTAGACCAAAGCCCGTCCAAAAACCCGTCTAATATTTTTTTAATAATTATTTTAAGAATTAAATTATATTAATTAATTATATAAATATAATTGTAAATATAAAATATGATATGTACTACCTATATAATATACTATTCTTATTGATAATAATATTTTCTACATATATTATTCATCATTTTCTTATTTAAGATATGGTGTACGTATAAATTATATTTAATATATATTATATATCAACAAATAAAAAATAAAAACAAGTATATTTTCTTAATCGGGCCGGGCTTGGACTGGGCTTGGACTTTTGCTCTTATACCTAAGCCCGACCCATTTAATAAACGGGTTTGATATTTTTGTTCATGGGCTTAAAATTCTTGTCCAAGCCCTTTAAAATATTGGACGAGTAACCTAGTCCTGCTCTAATCATCAGCCAGGGCAAGGACAAACTAGTTAATATAAAAAAATTTATCCATCAAATCAAATTATAAAAAAACCAAAAACTCTAGTCACTACATGAAAAAAGAAATAAATTTGATAAAGAGTTTTTCTACATGACATGTTGTTACACGATTGGTCCAGCGATTGGTCCCATAACTATTTAAGTGGGGTTTTGCTACCAAACATGAGATGACCCCACATGACACATCATATGGGACAAAATTCTAGTCAATTTTTCTGAATTTATAGAATTTTCCTTTGATAAATTAAACAAAATCTTTAAAAGAAATAAAATTACTAAACTAAACAAAATCTTTAAAATTATTATGTATGGATCCCCCAAAGAGATTTTAGTCCATAATCTGGAATCTTATATATTCCATAAAGACGCCAAAACAGTTGAATATGCAACACACAGCAAAAATGTGAAAGGGAGTTGTGCTCCAAGCTGGAAGTTGAAAATGGTAGCGCCTCCTCTCTTCTCCTTCATCTTCCCCACCATCGGAACACCACAGCCATCTACTTATCATTGCAATGCCGACGTAAATAAGTGCAAACAGATTGGCCGTAAAAAGACCCAGGTAGTGTCCTAGAGCTTTTTTGTTCAACTCGTTAAGCGGTTGGTCTTGCTTAATAGCATTATCAACTTTCGAAGAGGCCGAGCCAAATGTGAATAAACCAACATAAAATGCAGTAAACAACAGCAAACGAATCGGCATCTTCCATATAGGCAACAGCAACGCCCATGAAGCTAGTGCTAGGATGGCTGTAACAATAAACAGTAAAACAGTAGAAAGAGTGGCGGCGACGATAGCTAAAGCGACGGTGACGGCAGCCACAAGGGCCACACACTCATCCACGTTATCAATATTAGACTTTGGTCGATCCGACAATTTTGTGGAGATTATACCCAAAACACAAAAACCTAGAAAACATGAAGGAACCAAAAACTCGAAAATTGTCGACAATATTAATGTTGATGTCCTTCTTCTTCTACTAGAAGAGTCAGATTTCAAGTTTTTGGTTGTTGTATGGGAATCAGAATTTGATGAAGAGTCTGATCTTCTCGCTTCTTCACCAGAATCATCACCCTGAAACCAAAAAAATATATAAAAAACTATATATCGATCATAGGGTTAGGATCTTAGGATAACGTACGATTTTTTGGTTGAAGGGTTTGAAGTAATCCCCCAATTTACCCATGACCGAACAAATTATAAATAATTATTATGGAATCTGTTATTATAATAGCTATGGCAAAAGTTAAGCAGATTTAATTTATTATGGATTTAGGATAACAATTTTTCGGTTGAAGGGTCTTTGACCGAAAAAATAATTATTAAGGAATCGGTAATAGCTATGGCAAAAGTTTATAATTAAATAAAAAGATTTACCTGGACGACATCTGAAGAAGACAAAGGTAGCAACGGTTCTTTGAGAGTCATGGTGACCGAAAGCTGTTGAACCAAACAATATTCCCGATCGACTTGTTTAGGTCAGTCGTAGCTAATTCCTAATTGGTATATCACACACACTGAAAGCAAGATTTTTTTTTTTAATTAGTTATTATCTCAAGTTTCGATGATATATATAGTACGTAGAACATAACTTGTTAGACTTGGAAAAGGATTTCCTAACCCAAAATGGATGGATTTTCCTAACCCAAAACGGATTACTTTGTTCAATCAAAACAATAAAAGAACTCTAGAGAAGTTTTTTTCCCCTTTATACCCTCCTTTTTCCGATTATTATACTTATTTATTCGTCTTAATGCCCTTCTTAACCCAAACTTGCATGCTTTGCACTTTTTGCCTTCTGAACTTTAATTTCGATCCTTTTACTCCTTAACTCTCAATTTGGAGCCTTATAATTAATCCTTTTCATACGGTAGGTGTTACGGTGCTCGGCACAGACGGAACAAATAATTACTCTCTCTGTTCCTTTTTAATTGTCATTTTTAACCGATTTATTTCTTTAAGAAAAGTAGTTAAATTTAGTTAGTTTCCTAAATTCTATTACAATTTCACTTAATCTTCCTATAATACCCTTAAGCCATTGTTTCTTTCTAATTAAATGCATGTTTGACCTTTTAATTAAATGCATGTTTCAAGAATGGTATTTCTGGAAAACAAGGGAAATGGACAATTAAAAAGGAACAAGAGAAATGGACAATTAAAAAGGAACAGAGGGAGTATATTAACTATTCGCTTTATGGTGTTCAACTGCCACTTTATCGGACTATGTGTTTGAGAGTGATAGTCTAAGAGGGTGTTTGATTAAGGAGATTTGGGAGTTAGCTACTACGTTTTACAGATGTATATGCTTGTATTAATTTGCAAAATTTTATTAACTTAACTTGATAACTTCTCTGTTTTGAGCTATTGTTATTGATGAAAGTTGGCATCCTAAAACAGAGCATATTTTCCATTTATTGGTTGCTTTCTAACTATTTTAGGATTTAATATTGAAATCGGTCCTGGTTGTGATGATAATAATTCCATTAGGTGAATTAAAAAGTAAAAGATAATGAGTTAGACAAATTTGTTGAATCGGAATCATATTGTTAAATCTTCATGTTTTTCAATTTTTCTGACGATTCTGACATTTCTTTAATTTCCTGTCAAGGTACAACCCTGGACTATCGCTTGAGAAGCTTATATTTGTTAGACAATTGGAATCCATGGTTTGTCTGGTTCAATATTCTGTTGTCCTGCTGGAAGGAAGAGCTTGGACAAGTCCAGGCTTCTCTCTCTATGTTCAGAATCAGAATGGAGGTAAACTCCCCACTTGGACAAGATTTTATGGCTATGGCATGTTCATGTCCCTGTCTTCTGGTTTTGAATATCTGTTTTCTTACAAGGAAGAAGGAAGCTAGAATACACAAGTAAAAGCTTTAGAAAGATATATAATGAAAAGCTAGCTAGCTCTTGTTCCAATTCTAGAGGCAGAGGATTCAGCTCCAGGACATGAACAAAGTGATGATTTATTTTTATTTATTTACTTGCAAAATTCAGTTTTCAATTTTCGTTCCATGCATCATCAAGGTGGGTCTTGTCGGGTGATGAATATTCTCGGATTTTGCACGCCCCTCTAACCCATATATATATGCTAGGAGTTACAGAACTACAAATATATATATATACTGAAATTAATTTACAGATTATTATTATATATAATAATAATAAATCAAATATATACGCTATATTATTATAGTTTAAGAAACCATCGTGTGTGCCAGCCAAAAAATAATAATAATAATAATCATATCCTAGATCCTGAAATTGCTAATAAAAACCCCTCAAAATGTTTTCCTTCACAACAAGGCGAATAGTGTACCTATATATTCCCTTTGCTGATTTACTTTGGGTCAAGTTCCCCCAAATTGGTTGAATCTTCATTATCTTCCATATTAAACCAGTGATCCCCTGAGAGCTCATTATTATGATACGACGATTGGAAATCATTATTAGTTGATGGATTTCCAAATAGTGATCCTTGGCTAGAATCGGGCTGATGGTATGTTTGCTGCCTCACAGATTGAGCTTCAGCTAATTGGTTCTGCCAGTGCCCACCCCCAAACCCATTATGATTTTCAAGCATTGCTCCTCCAACTAATGGATTATTATGATTAAACCCATTGTGATTTTCAACCACTGCTCCTCCAACTAATGGATTATGATTGAACCCATTGTGATTTTCAAGCATTGCTCCTCCAACTAATGGATTATGATTGAACCCATAGTAATTTTCAACCATTGCTCCTCCAACAAATGGATTATGATTAAACTCATTGTGATTTTCAAGCATTTCTCCTGCAACTAATGGATTATTATGATTAAACCCATTGTGATTTTCAAGCATTGCTCCTCCAACTAAAGGATTATGATTAAACCCATTGTGATTTTCAACCATTGCTCCTCCAGCTAATTGGTTCTGCCCAAACCCATTATGATTTTCAAACATGGCTTCTCCAGCTAATTGATTATGCCCAAACCCAATATGATTTCCAAGCATTGCTCCTCCAGCTAATTGCAATTGGTTCTCCCCAAACCCAAACCCATTATGATTTCCAAGCATTGCTACTTCATGATTTGATGATATTGATATATTAACACTTGGGTGATCCTCAATAGCCTTATTACCACTTGTTCCTCCTCCATGCTTTGATGGTATTGATATATTAACACTTGGGTGATCTTCAACAGCCTTATCACCACTTGACGTCCCTGCATCGTCCTGGCCATTATTCTTTTCTCTCTTTCTATATACCCTGCACAAAACACAATCATCCAACTACAAAAGAAAAAAACAAAAGCGTTAGTTCAAATGATAAATTAATGCAAAAAAGACCTAATCATTAATATTTTCAATTTCGAACCTTATTTGGAATATTATTCCCTAAACGTGGGTTCTTATATTTTAAGCAATAACCTATCATATGTTTTATAAATAAAAATGCAACATTTAGCCATTATAGTTAATTATGTCGTCTAACCGCCCGAAAGGGCACCCATCCTCTTAGGATGGGTAGCCAACCTCAAGGGATGGGTAGCAAACACTATGTCGTCTGAACCAATATAACCTAAGTAAGAAAAAGATCAGAAATCAACATTTAGCCATCAACCATGTCTGTCCTCTGATGGTGTTGGATTCTAAGTTTCAGTAACTGTATGATTTGATTCTAAAGAAGCAACATTTAATTAAATTTGAGTTTCCAAGAAAGAAAAAAAGAAGAAGTGTAATAAAGATTTACCGTCATGTCACCTTTGGCCCTCACAACGGCTTGAGAAGGATCATTAATGAGTTTATATTCGTGCATTTTCCAATTGGTTTTTTTTCCAGCAGGGTGACTGCCTTGATAATAATCAAGGGTCTTTTTTTGTCCGACAAGGTGGCCAGAACCATTTCGGATTGGTGTATCAACTCCCGTTGGCTTCCAATATCCGGTTTTTTGAGCAGCAGCACGATTTGGTCTTTTCCCATTCGGATATTTTTTCTCTCTTGAAGTGAAAAAATACCACTCTGTTTCAGTAACCGGTACCAATCTGCCTGTTCCATCACATGTATATTTCTAGATTTTCAATAAGGTAAAAAGAGAAACAACCAAATATGATTAAATACAAGTTAATATAGTATGACATAATTTTTTTTATGATATCATTAGATAATTGTAAATTGTAAGATTGTAATAAAAAAAATTTGCATACAAAATATGTCTTGATGATTTTATCATACTAAAATAAAATGTTCTGATTATTCAAAAAAATAATAACAAAACAAAACAAAACTAAAATCAATTAATAATACATTGTCGTAAAACTTTTTTTTTTTGGCCAAACTAAAA
>AWWV01011219.1:0-16388 GCA_001974805.1 Corchorus capsularis
AAGCCTTTGATTATACACTCTTTCATTCGGTGCCTTTGCAATAGACCAGAATGCTTGCTTCAATTCCTCTCCATAGTGTCGACCATTCTTTTTCCAATTCACATACATGTGTCGAGCACAAAATCTATGCTCAGCCATAGGCAACATTGATCCAATCGCAGTATCAAGTCCCTGCAAGCATAACAGAGCAAACATACATTACTAGTTTGAAGATGATAAGGACTAAATGTACATCAAACTAAATAAAATACACATACCTTCATTTGATCAGTCATCAATACCCATCCATATCCTTCTCTAAAATCTATATCTATCATGAGCTTCTCAAGAAACCACTTCCATGAATCTGTGCTTTCAACTTCCACCAAGGCCCAGGCTAATGGAAACATTTGGTTGTTTCCATCCCTCCCAACAGCCACAAGTAACTCACCCTTTGTAAGAGATTTTAGCCAACACCCATCCAACCTAAAAACTGCCTACAACCTAAACAAATCCCCTTTTCAGATTGTTAATACAGATGTAATACCTTTGAAATAAGGGTGGACTTTCAACGGTGTCCTTGTGGCATTGCATCCACACTGAGCTTCCCACATTGGTTTTCTTGATTTCTTCACCATAAGCTTGTAATGAGGCAAATTCTTTTTCATAATTTGCTGCCACCGACCTCACAACATCGCTCTTGGCTCTTTTCACCATGCTTAGTTCCACATCTAACCCATATCTCTCTGAAACCAGCTGAACTATCTCTATGTAAGGAATATAAGGATCTCTCTTAATGTCAACTGAGACAAGTTGAGTTAACATTTTTTGGGACAGTCTAGGTGTACTCAACACCCTATTACAGTTATGATTAGATATAAACTTCTTTACTTGGAATGACTGGATTGATTTCTGAAAACTAGCATAAATCTCCCAAGGACATTCAGGATCACTGCATTTTGCCCTCACCCTTTCTTTAGTATTCTTAACCCAATAAATTCCCTTTTTCTTCAAAATGGATTCCAAACTAACTGCATGCTTAAATTGATCAGAATTGGTGAAAAGCATCTCAACCTCAATATGTGGAATTTCATTGTTAGGATTATAGACAGGAAACGTACTTGGGTTCCTAGTTGCTTCATCATCACTATCAAAATCTCCTAACTCATCAGTAGAATAGTAGGGTTCCTCAAGGTTAAAGTTGTTGTTAAGGCCAGCCTCATTTTCTAAGCCACTAACCTCTTCAGCTGCATCGATTGGCCTAAATCCTGACAATCTAAAACCATTTCTTTCTAACTCATCTAACATTTCATCTCTAATAGTTTCAAACTGAGATCTAGCATACTGTATCTCAAGATCTTCACCATCACTATTGTCTTTTTCTACAGAATCAAAGTAGGCACACTCATTACTAAATTCTTCTACACACTCATTTTCTACCCTTATGCCTACTTCACCAGCTCCCAATTCATCATTTTCTAAACCTACCTTCTTACCAGCATCATTTTCTCCTAAACCAGGTCATAAAGGTTGATTTTCAACTCCCAAAGGCTCATTTTCAGCATCTAAACCAGCATCATTAACATCATTCAAACCAACATCATTAACAGCATCTAAAATAGCATCATGTGGATCATCAACCTTATGTACTGCATAAATATCTACCTTACCATGTTCAACTAATTCCCCAGCCATATCTAAAACATCAAAATCACTTTCAATCAACTTAAGCCCCTTACACATACTAATTCCTGGCCTCTTGTAATATATATGCAAAACATTTTTACAACCAACATCCTTTAGCAATTCTTCCAACTCAATTTTACTCAACTTATCTGGATCAAGCCCTAATTCATGTACAATTCCATTTTCATACCTAAGACATTCACCCTCACCTACAAAAGACCCTGAATAGTGAAACCTGACAGTGCCTTCAAAAAATGCCATCCTATCAACAAATTGAACAAAACAAAGCAGCCAATAATCAATGCCAACACTCAAAAATAGCAACAATAATTAAACGAGCTTTCCCTAACAATAAGTAACCATAAATAGTAACATTCAATATTATGTGAAAATAATTCATTCACAAATAACACAAACAAGATTTGTAAAGTTAAATAAGTTAACATGGCATACAAATAGCACAAACAATTACAAAAACTGTGTAAAAACTTCATGCGGCCTGATGCATTGCTCATCGTGTCCTTTAAATAAAAACAGGACAAAAACAAAACAAAGGCAGACCCTTTGTTGTGAGACAAAAACTTTTGTCATATGTTAGCTAAGAGAAAACCTATAAATTATTCCCACATTTGATTAAAAAAAACTATAATTCCCACATGCAAAACAACACACCTGTCAACAAATAAAAGAAATAAACTACACTAGAACATAGATATTGATGCATAAAGAAAATGAATACAAATAGGAAAAACATGTGGACCAACAAACATATAAATTCAATATCATATTAGGACCACAAAGAATAAGTCAAACATACAATATTGAGATATTAATTACGGCTAAACCAAAAAATATATATAAATAGCAAATTCTCACCTTCTTGTCAATTTTAAAACTTTACACAGAAAACTTATATCTAAGACATAAAACTTTTGGTTCAATTACGTTATATATCTGAGACAGAACCCAATTTCTTTCCAAAACCAAATTTCCCAAATACCCAAATACTTCAAACCTTAAATTCCCAAATCCATATTTTCTGTCGTAGTTTCCTCCCCCAAAATGAAAAACAAAACCACACAGCAAACAAACCCATCCTCATCATTTAACGCGAAAGTCACAAAACTAAATCCAAAAATTTGCGAAAACTAACCTTAAAAATTGAATCACCAAATCATCAACAGATTTAGCGAAGCTCAAAAAAATTGCAGATTTCGTAAGCTATTTCCACTTTTCGAAATTTCGACCATTCAGGATTTCGTGAATTTTGGTTAGAGTAAATTATCATCGAGTTTTGAGAGACTAGAGATTTGTTTAATTTTGAGAGATTTTTTGTAAATAAGGGCTTTGTCCAAATAAACGGGTTTTTTAATCCCCGCCTAAATCTGATTTTAATTATAGTATTTCATTATTTTGTATTGTATTTCTTTTAAAGTTTTTTATTTCTTGAAATCAGAATTATTTTAGCCACGTGTCATTTTTTGATTAGTTCACGTGCTTTTTTAAACCGTGTAACTCACGCAGCATTCAAATTAACGGAATAGACTTATTTGAGCTTTTTCGCATAGTTGGGGCCCTTATTTGACCTTTTTCAAAGTTCAGACCCTTATTTGAGATTTATGGCAAAGTTCGAGGACCTATTTGAGATTTCAGCCCTTTTTTTAATTTCTCAATCCCTCTCTTCCTATCTTCCTCGACATAACACTCAACCGGAAAACAAAACAGAGCTTCAGAAGAAGAAAAAAAACCTGCCAACGGGAAGAGAAGTCGAGATATAGATTAGACAATCAAAGCAAAACCTGTAGCAACAGGAAAAATCATATTTGGGAATATATATTACAGATTATATAGAAGAATTTGATTTTAAGGTTCAACTCTTAAACTTGGGGAATGGCGTCATAGATCTGATCTCCTAATCAACAACTTCAATCTTGATTATGCGTTGAACATAAGAACAATAAATGTAAGTCATATAAGATTATAGAATACCATGGTTCAAAGTTTTCTGGTAGTAACCAAACAAAATGAATTGTGGTGACGAAGGTAGAGAGGAACAAGGAGACAGGGATTTTTTTTTGGGCAAAAAAGGAGACGGAGATAAATGAGTAAGATAACGGTGTAAGGTAGGGTTATGTAATTTTTTTTAATTGCAATCCTTCAAAATAATTTTAATAGGTGTCAATTATCTATGGATGTATTGGAAATCATTGGACAATACTTGTATTGGAGGGGAGCCGGACCCTAGAGCACGATCTTAAGAGGTGGTTTGTTTAAGAGTACTTTCCCTAGAAATTAATAGAGTGGAAAGATTTTCCATGGTTTGGTTAGATGATATAAGATGAGAAAATAATTTTTAAGAGCACCTACTTTTCTTGATAGGTGGGAAAATACTTTCTCATGGGAGGGGTAGAGAAAGCAATTTTTCTCACCCATGAAGAGTGTAAATCTTATTAAAATACTCAAAAATGCAGTATAACCATGAAAATTTGTGATGGACTGTGCATATTGCGACGGAAATACCCACTGTTTCCCACCAATAACCACGGAAAAGATGAATTGATGGGTATAAGTTGGTAGGTATACTGCATTCTTGTTGTAGTGAAATCGAATTATTTTCCATGGAAAGTACTAATGAACCAAGGATGGAAATCACCTGTCCCATTTTTTGTGCCCCACTTTATGCCCACCAAATTATGCCACGTGTTCTGATATTATATTTTGTTTGTTTTCAAGTTTTAACAAAGAATAAAAATCCAATTAAACACCAGATTTAGCCCCAAATTAACAACAAATAATTATATATAAAGGTTAGTCCTAAATTTTAATATATTACCCAATACCCATAGGATTTTAGAATGAAAATATAAAATTTAATTTAACTAGACAAACAAGAAATAACATTAAAAACTGAAAAAAGACATAATGGATTTTTATTCATGAAACCGACCCTCAAATCCGTCTGAAAAAAAAAAAAAAAAACCTTGAAACCACTCTCGTCGAATGAAAACGAGGGAAAGTTGTGAAAATTTTGTCAGTCTCAAGTCTCACCTCACCCGTCTCCTCCACTCTCAAACCTCTGATTCTCTCTAATGAAATTATTGAACCAATCAAGGGGGAAGCACCCATGCTCATCTTCCACGAAGAGCAAGTCACCCAAAGCTTCCCTCGCGACACGAGTTTCTTCAATGGCGCGCGGGATCCCACGATTCAAGCTATCAAATTCAAATCCCTCCTCCAAATCTGGATTTCTTTTCAAGTGAACAGGTAAGTCCTAGACCTTTTGAAATTGTTCTAAAAAATTGTTTGATATTGGCTCTCAAATATGATTTTTGTCCATACTCATTAAAGGGTCAGTGAGTGAAACTATGCCTAATCTCTATTTGATATTGGGTCTAAATCTGTTTGATATTTTATCTGTAATGGAACAAGCCTGATTGAATAAAATGATTAGCTTGGTAGTTTTAGGTCCAACGATTTGAGGAGTAAGTAATTAGAAAGGTGACCTCAGGCCTTGCATTTGAGGAGCAGTTTTGGTCAAGTTTCATGGAGGTGTTTATAGCATTATTTGTTCTGGTTAGTTCTCTGGCCCTAGAAAAGCAAAATCGGTGTTTTGAGCTTTATTTATAGTCATAGATATGTATACCTTGATTATGAAATTATTTCATCAATATCTTATAAGTGGAAAATGTACTGTTGGCCAGCTTATGCATCAAAATCTTTTAAGTGGAAAATGTACTGTTTTACAAGGCCTCTATAAAACAATGCCTGGGCTTTTGCTTTACATAATCTGTAATCATGGCTTCTAAACAATTTCTTCACATGTTATACTTATATATATATATATATATAGCATGGATATGATTTTCATGGCTAGCTCTTGCATCAGATTTGGCAATGTGGGGGTGGTGGCCCTCGTGCGTCCTTATTAACAGGGCCTAATTAATTAAATTCTCAAAACTCATATATTAACAGGGCCTGTCCATTGTTCTCATTCTTTTCATATAAGTTGGATTTTAAGAAGAGAGAGGTATAAATGAACTTCATAGGAAGAATTGAACTTGATTTGTCATGCTTCTACGATCAGCAGCAGCAGGAAATTGTTATTTCTTTCTGAAACACTCTGCTCACTTTGTTAACTTTGTATTCATACTTCTATTCAGCTCAGCTCCAATTTTATATATTTCTCTTCACAATCTCGTGTTTTCCTTAACATCTCTAGTAAAAACACCCATTTAAAACCAAACTACCAGATAATGAATGCTTTTAAATATCAGCCAAAATGGAGCTTAAATCCATAAAGTTCTCTAACATAGTTTATGATGTACTACTGCCACTTCGGCACACCAAATCCAGCCTGCTAGCATTATAAGAATCTTTTGCTTTCTTTCTTTCTGGATTTTTTTTTTTAACAGAACATGATTATATATTTGTCATGCAGTTTTGAACTTATGATGGCCGCCCTATGAGTATGATATGATTCAAAATCACTACAAGGCAGCATTATATTATTGAAAGAAAGGGAAGTGAGGAAGCAACAGGCTGATTTGGAGCCACTAGAAGATTGAATTACAATTAGATATGGTTGACAATGCAAAGTTTTATATCTTCAAGAATAGATATTTGTGCAATTTTGTACATAAATGAGTTGCTATTTAGCTTTATTAGTTCTCTTGGAAGTTCATTTGCTTTGAGAAACTCAATTACTGGTAACATATAACCTAACCTAATTAATCCATTTTGATTATTAAATCTACTTCAATACTCCTTTTCTCATATTTTCCTTTCCTCCAAAATTTTCCATGAATCAAACATACTTGAGAAAATAATTCCCTTGGTATTTTCCTTGATAATTCCTTGACACCAAACAAATTAGAGATTTTACTTTTTCCTTGATTTCAAATTTTCCTAAAAATTTTCCTTTTCCTCACATTTTTTTTATAGTACCAAACATAGCCTACATACCCTTTCATAATTGACCTATATTATTATTATTATTAACATAATAACACTTGTATTTCATGAAAGCCCAAATCAAATTAGAAGAAAATTAAATAGAAAAATGGGTCTAATTAATTAATATAGAAAAGATCCATACATCAAAATTATAAACCAATAACCAAGTCACTATCTCATAAAAGAAAATTGATGAATATAAACAAAATCATTATGAAAACTATATATCTATCCGCCAAGAGATCATCATTCTCTAGACTCTTGAATATTAAATTCCATATGCAAATGCAAGGAAGCAAAAGCAGTGGAATATGCAACACGCAGCAAAGATGTGGAAGGGAGTTGTGAACCAAGTTGGAAGTTGAAAATGGCAGCAGCTCTTCTCTTCTAATTCTCCTTCTTCTTCACCATGGGAACAACATAGCCATCTACTTATCATTGCAACACTAACGTAAATAAGTGCAAACAGACTAACCGCAAAAAGACCCAGGTAGTGTGAGTGTCCTATTTTGTTCAACTCGTTAAGCGGTTGGTCTTGCTTATTAGCATTCGAAGCGGCCGAGAAAAATGTGAATAAACCAACATAAAATGCAGTAATCAACAACCAACGAATAATCCACGAAAATTTCGTCTTCGTGTTGCTTCTGCCTCCGAAGGTGTGAGCAACAATAAGCACTAAAACAGTAGAAAGACCGGTGGCGGCGGCGACTTGGCGGATAACAATGGAAGTCTCGGCCTCATCACCGTAATTAGACTCATCACCGTAATTAGACTCTGGTTGATCCAACAATTTTATTGTTGTCATCATAACCCAAACACATAAACCTCGAAAACATGAACCAAAAACTCAAAAATTGTGGACAATATTGATGATGTCCATGTCCTTATGCTAGCTGAGTGAGATGTCAAGTTTTTGGTTGTCCTATGGAAATCATAATTTGATGAAGATTCACCAGAATCATCACCCTGAAACCAAAAAAAAGAAAAACAGATTATATTATTATTCAACAGTTGCATTAAGTTTTTGGCTGAAGGGTTTGAAGTTTTACCCAAATTAAAAGAAAAAGAAAAAAAAAACTGAAGGAGTTTTTGACCGAACAGATAATTAAGGAATCGCCAATCGGTTATGGCTATGGAAAACTTTTATAATTAAAAAAAAAAAATTTACCTTGACAACTAAAGGAAGCAGCGGTTCTTCAAGCGTCATGGTGACCGAAAGCGATTTGTTTTGATCAGTAGCTAATTCCTTGGTAATCGAAGAGAAAGCAAGAAGAATTTTTTTTAATGATACTAATTACCTCAAGTTTTGATGATATGATATATATAGGAGAACGTATAACTTGTTAGACTTGGAAAAGGATTTCCTAACCCAAAACGGATTTAATTACTTTGTTCAATTTTTCCTAACCAAAAGGGATTACTTTTGTTCAATCAAAATTCAAAACAGTAAAAGAACTCTAGAGGAGTTTTTTTCCTCTGTACCCTATTTCTTTTTCATGATATTTTGACCGCACCACTGCTAAATTGGCTAAATGCTCAATTTGGTTCTAAACCTTTGAGGAACCGCTCAATTTGGTCCTAAACCTTTAAACCTGCTTAAATTGATACTAAAACTTTCAAAATCAGCTCAATTTGGTACTTTTTCAACACTACCGTTAGCACGTGTAAATACACATCGTTGATAACGCGTTAAGGCATCTTTGGCAGATAAATAAAAATTGCCAGGTGGAAGAAAAAGCCACGTGGCTTAAATTTAATAATAAAAAAATGAAAAATCTAATAATCCAAAAATCCCCTAAAAAGAATTACTTTTAGAAATTATTAAATGGGTTAAAAATCTAATACCCAAAAATCCCAAATTAGGAAGAAAAAAGGAAAATTTCAAAAAATGGCAACAATTATTATTGATTGGTACCATGTCAAATAAAATTTAGTAAGAAGGAACTTTTAGAAATTATTAAATAGGATATTGTAATAACACTTTTACCCTTAATTTGAAGTTCAATTTTCAATATCTACCAACTCCCATCTAAATTCCAACCGACAGTTGAAAATAAGATTGAACAAAACCGTCCAAAATACCACACTCTATTTCTTAGTCTTCTTCCATATTATCAAAATTTTATGTACTCAATAGGATGGATAGAGTCCATCAAATCCCAACAAGGAAACAAAACCTTTTAAGAGATGATTTTTTGCTTCAAACCACAGTTTGTTGAGCACATCCATCAAAGTCTCAAACCTTTAGTTCTTTGGCAACCATAGTTAGAACCAAGCTCTTTCTTTTAGCCTCCACGATTTCTTTTGTTCCATTGTTTTTCCCTTGAAACATTTTTTTCTTTTCCCAAAATCTTTAACGATGTCAATTCGGAAATGTTTTAAACTTGAATTGAAATTTTAAATGAGGGTAAATGTGTCATTACAATCTTCTGTTTAAAAATTTTTTAAAGTTTCATTTCCTTATTATTAAATTTAATTCGGTATGATACCAATCAATAATAATTGTTGATAGACTGTCCTTATTTGAAAATTTCCCAAAAAAAACCCTCTCGACTTTGTGCAAAAAAAAAAAGAAAGAAAAAAAAACTCTCGACTTTCTCTCTTTTCTTCATTTTTTTAGGATCGATCTCGTTTTGTGGTTAATTTCGTTTGCCTAAATCCTAAATTTTGTTAGATTTAGGCTTTCTTAAGGTTTATTTGAGTGAATTCGACCATTCTCATGAGTTTGAGTTTAGGTTTTTTCGGTTTTTGGGGCCGATTTTGCAATGTTTGAATTAGGGATTTGATTTGAAATCAGGTTTTCTGGGTTTTAGGGTTCTTCTCGCTACAACAAGGGAAGTGAGTGAAGAGTTTTTGTTGAGTTCTTAGGTTTATAGGAAAAAGAAGGAGGCTTCCATGGAGAAACCAGTCCAAGTAAGAGGGGCCAAAAACCAGAACCCACCATGAAAAATTCAAGGTGTTGTCCATATAATTGGATTTGAATGTTTTGAAACAAATTGATAGTAAAAGTAGATAAGATAAAACGTACCTTGAGGCTCCTGTTGTTGCCCAGTTCAACATAACTTGAAAACTCCCTGTCAAGCGTGCTTGCACCAACTGTAAACACCCAGGGAGACAGATTGGTCACAGTTCCAGGATCTGGTCCTTCATTAACAATGAAAATGCCTTTCTTGACAGCATGGAAGGCTCCAATGGCAACCCCATCTCCAAAAAATCCAACTGACTCACCACCCAAGGACATAGAAAGAACGTCCACACCATCGCTTATGGCAACATCAAAGGCAGCCATGATGTCTGCATCATAACACTGGTTGCCACCGATGTGAGGCCAACATACTTTATAAGCTGCCGCACGGGCTTTTGGCGATCCTCCTTTTGCAGTTCCATTTCCAAATCCGAAAACGCTTGCTCCATTTTAGGTAATTCCATTTCCATTTCAAAGAACTAGGGTTTCAGATTGGAGAATTGGGGATTTTCGACCTAAACCATAAATCGAAGACCTACAACAACAAATCGAGACTTTAACGATAAAAAGAAAGTGTGAAACAGAGATTTGAAACCATAAATACAAAATTAAAGGTGAAAATCGAAAGGTAATTTTGGAATAAGAAACCCTTACCAATAGGCAAAAACCGAAATATGAAGCAAAGAAATCGGATTAAAAGAAATGACTAATGGTCAATGATGAGAGGAAGGGCGAGAAACTCAGTATTTTGATCAAAGAAATCAAAAAAGTCGCTGGGTTCGTCGAAATTTTTCATCGAAAGCGGGGAGTGTTTTTCGAAGAAAGAGAGAGACACTGATGAGACTTAGTAAATTTTTTTGGTTTTCTGTGGAGGGAAGAAAAGAGACTTAGAAATATTTTTTATTTCTATGCCAAACCTTATTAAAACGACAACGTTTTTTCGCTAGAATATCTCAAACTGTGGCGTTTCTAACTCAAACGCCGCCATATATAAAAAAAATTGGTCATAAATTATAATGAGAAAATAATATTTAGAGATGATATATGTAATGAAATTATAATTAGGAATTATATTTATAAATTATATATGTAATGAAAAATTATTTAGAAAATAATATTTATAAAGTATATATGTGAAGAAATTATAATCAGGAATTATATTATAAATAAATTATATATGTAATGAAATATTATTTAGAAATTATATATGTATTGAAATTATAATTAGAAAATAATATTTAGAAATTAAAATTTTTTAAAAATTATATATGTCTTGAAGATAGCGGCGTCTTATAGACCAAACGCCGCTGACAGACGCCGCTATTTATTTTATACGCTATTTATTCCTCACTCTATATATTAAAATCGCGGCGTTCCTACAGCAGACGCCACTGATTAGCGGTGTCTGAGGACAAAACGCCGCTATATATTATAGGCGTAGAGTTGGAAAATTTCTTTGTTCTAGGGGAGGGAATTTTTCCCTCCAAAAAAAGGAAAAAAAAAATCTCTCCCTCCATATATTAAAATAGCGGCGTCTTCCTATCTAAACGCCGCTAAATAGCGGCGTCTTACTTTAAGACGCCTATCTTCAATTTTAGAAAATCATATAACGGCGTTTTGTTAGACGCCGCTATTTCAGCGTTTTCTTGTAGTGTGACTTTCCAGCTTCGAAGAGTGGGATTGTAACTTTCAAAACTTGGAGTCATCGCCCGCTAATGTGTTGGTCAGCTTGTCTTCTGGAATAGGAACACCTCCAAAGGACTACTATGTGGAAGTTGATACAGGAAGTTACTTTTTTCCAATTCCTTTCTTTTTCTTATTCTGTTTGGTTGTTACTTTTTTTTACTGCTTATGCTTTGCTAATTTATGTTTTGATTTTTGACAAGAAAAGAAGAATTTATTTATGAATTTCAATGTAAAAGATTGTAGTGATTGATTCATAATTAACTAATGATTTAAAGAAGAATGGAGTTTAATGTTACTTTTATGTAAAATAAATTTATAGTTTTGACTTTTGGAAACGTAATATTTTATGGAATTTACCCAAAATTTATTTTCAATGCTGTTAGAGGTAGTCATTTAACATTATCTTGCTTTTGGTTTGCAGATAGATCTTACTTTGTACAATATTAAGGACTCTGCCACTGGCAAGTTGGTTTCATGCAACGAAGAATTTTGCTAATTTATGGAGGTTTGTTGACTGGTTGTACAGCTAATATGTCCGTTCCTTATCTTGAGAGATTTATGGAGATGGGAGCTCCACTGTAGGATACTTTGTAAAAGATATCGTGCTATCACAACTAGAAATATACCACTTTAGCGACATAAAGAATAAGTCGCAGAAAGGGCCAAAAACATCGCAGAATGAATGTGACATGACTTGAGCATTGATAATGATCCAGTCTCATTCAGACAAGCCATGGAATGTAACAGTTTTGAAAGCTGATTAGATGCCATGAAAGAAGAGTTGAAATCTTTGCATGAAAACAAAGTCTAGGAACCAGTCAAAAGTTGCTTAAAGGTTGAAAACGAGTTGGTTGTAAATAGGTCTTCAAGACCAAACGAGACTCGAAAGGCAACATAGTAAAGTATAAGGCTAAACTTGTCGCAAAGATTGCACTATAATAGTATGGCATTGAATAAAGAGACCTTTTAGCTGATTTCAAAGAAGGGCTCTTTGAGAATTGTTATGGTTTTGGTGGCTCATTAAATTCTAGAGCTTCACCAAATGGATGTAAAGGCCGCCCTTTTAAATGATGACTTTAAAGATCAAGTTTATATGGACCAACAATAAGGTTGTTCAGCCACAAGAAAAGAAAAGTTGATGTGTAAGTTAAAAAAAGTCAATATATAGATTGAAACAAGCTTCCTGACAATGGTATCTTAAGTTTATTGATACTATCAAGTCATATGGTTTTGTAGAAAACATTATTGTTCAATGTATCTACATGAAGGTCAGTGGGAGCTAGTTCATTATGCTATATGTTGACAACACTTTACTTGCTTCGAATTGTGCTGGTTTGTTACATGATGTAAACATGCATCTCTCTAATAATTTGGAATGAAAGATATGGGTGAGGCTTCCTATGTGATTGGGATTGAGATATTTCATGATAGATCATAAGGATTGTTAGGATTGTCTCAAAAGAGCTACATTGATAAAGTGTTAGAGAGATTCGGAATGGAAAAATATTCTGTTAGAATAGTTTCAAGAATGACTTGGAACGAAAGGCTATGTGAACTATTCCCTATGTGTTAGTGGTTGGGAGTATTATGCATGTTCAAACTTATACTCGACCAAATATAAGTATTACTACATGAGTGTTTGGTCGATATCAAAGTAATCCCGAAAGAAATCACTTGAAAGCTGCAATAAAAGTTCTTAGGTACTGATAAGACACCTAGGATTATGTACTCACATATAAGAGGTGAGATCACCTTGAAATGATAATTTACTCAGATTTAGACTATTTCGGATGTGTGGACTTAAGGAAATCCACGTTTGGTTACTAATCCTGTTAGCCGGAGGAACAATATTATGGAAGAGTGGAAAGCAGTACGTTATCGCTTCTTCCACCATGCAACCTGAATTTGTAGCATGCTTTGAGGCTACAGTTCATGAATTGTTGTTGCGAAACTTTATCTTAGGGTTTAGAATTGTTGACGGCATAGCTAAGCCGCTGAGAATTTTCTGCGATAATTTCGCAACAGTCTTCTTCTTAAAGAATGAAAAATACTCGAAAGGTGCTAACCTTATAGATTTGAAAGTATTTGTCTAAAGAATTGTAGAAACATACAACATCTATTGAACATATTGGTGCTCATGATCTGATAATAATGGATCCGTCAACAACAAGAGTGTTCAGGGTGTCAGGGGGAATGAGGCTGTTGGTGGTGATGTCATCAAAGATGTTCCGATATTGGAGCTTCCTGTGGATGGTGCTTTGCCTCTTGAGGAGGTCGACTTGGAGGTGTTCATTCCTAATGAGCACAGAGAGTGGCTGGAGAGAAGTATCATTGTTTATTTCCCATCAAAAGCCAATGTCGTTCAAGCTGTCCCGATTATTAGGTCGGGTGAGCTAAACTTGGAGGTCTTTGAACTAAGTAATGTCATGCTTTTAATATGTTTGGATGATGAAGAACTCCTAGAGGATGGTATTAAGATGATCAAGAAGAATTATGAAGGGCTTTTTACAGATATTCATCCTTGGGAATCGACAGGTTTTGAAAGAAAGTCTTTGGCGTGGATTCAATTAGAGGATGTGCCTTTAGAGTTGTGGCATGTTAATTTTTTTTTCAGCCTTGGGGAGCCTATGGAGTGAGATCTTGGCCATTGACGATTCTACAAAAAACAAATCTTCTTTGTTTTCGGCTAGAATCCTCATCCAAGCGTCTGGTCTCTTTAATATTCCGAGTGTTGTGTCGGATTATGCCTCTGGAATCAAGTTCAGGATCGGAGTTTCTGTTGAAAGAAGGAGACCTTTGGAAGCAGTGCGATGCGTTGCCAGATCGGAAAAGACAACTGCTACTCCAGGTGCTGTTTCCCCAGCTGATAATAATTGTTTGCACATTGGGAATCTTGAAAACTCACTGGCGCAGTCCTTGGGAGGGCAAAAAACCGTTGAAGCCTTTACTGTTGGCAGCTCCTCTGGTACGAGGACTATAGGAGATACGGTAGTGGAAGATAGTTTGAATTCTATTGGGTGTAAAAGTGGTAACGGTGTACTTGCTATTTATGATGGAAGTTGTTTGAGTAAGGAGGTGCGTGACATGGAGTCAATTGATGAAGTGTTTGCGACTGATCCTGGTCAACATTTGAGCCCGTTGAATTCTAGCCTATTGGGGAGTGGGTCAAGGTCTGAATTTCGTAGTGATTTGGGCCTTGGTATTTTAGGGACCAACATGCTTAGAGATAAATTGGGCCGTCGCTTCAACTGGGCCAAGTGTCAGGTATGTGACCGGAAAAGAAGGAAAATGGCCAGGAGTGGAGTAACGAAAATTGTACTTGGCAGGGATGCAAAAGTCGACCTAGATACTGATATTTCTGTCTCAGATGGTGACATTAGGGGCAGAAACGAAATTCTTTTGAAAGAGGCGGAGGCGACCTTCGATGTTAGTCAAGCTCTGGGAATAACCTTCAAAGATTCGCGCAGAAAGGTTGTTTCTCATTTGATCAATCTTGAAAGGGAGTGATGTCTCTGCCTATGTTTTTTTGTGGGTGTTCTTTCGATGAAGTTGCTGACTTGGAATGTAAGAGGTTTAGGAAGGGCTGAAAAGAGGAGGGTTGTGCGTTCTTTGGTGTCTAGGTGCAAGGTCGATGACAGGTCTTTTAAATGGATATGGGGATGAGGAAATTGTAAGGGGTAAATTCTTATTAATGTTTCAGGCAGTGAAGGAGGTTTAATATCTGTTTTGGATGACAGTTTCTTTGAGTTGGAGTTGGCTTCTATGGAAAAAGATTTATTTTATACGTGAGTTCTTTGAAGGAAATTGGTCTTCAATGTGTGATTGGAAACATTTTTTTGCTCCCAATGATGAAGTTGATAGGGCTCAGTTGTGGGAGGAATTCAGTTGCTTTTAAACGTAATTTGACATCCCTTGTTCGTTACTGTCAGTTTTTGGCAGTGGTTTTATCTGCTTGGATTGGTTGGTTTCTGTTTGGAGTTCTGGTTTTAGTCTGTTTTGGTTTGCTATTGTTTTTGTATGGTTTGTTTATTTTGTGTATGGTTTCCGTTGGAGCTTCTTGTAGTTGGGGTGGGTGTACTCTTTTTCCTTCTCGAGGATTTTTCCCATTGGGTTTATCCTTTTGAAGGTTTTAATGAGGCATCCCAGCTTGTTCCCCTTGTTTTTCAATAAAATTTTGCCTTTCAATAAAAACTAAAGGATTATAGCCCAAAACTTTATTTGGCCATGATGAATGGATGGGCATTATAGACAAAGTCCTTGTTAGCATTATAGTTTGTTATGTGTGTGTGTGTATATATATATATATACATATATATGCACATGAAAGAATATTTGCTTGGATTGTTATGACACTGGTGAATTCAAGTAAGGTTATATTTGTGTTTCTGCTTATCACTTGTCATCCACATTATGGTGTATACATGAATTGTTTGTGTGACAATGAATTGTGTCTTTGGAAGAAAATTAAAGTTGATAGTTTTCCGTCAATTATAGTTATTATCCATAAGGCTATTATGAGTTGGGCTAATCACGTGATACATGGAAGGGATCGAGTCATTATTAGACTTGTGACCGTCATGATCCGATTAACTCAGGTCAATTAAAGGAAACACATTTCAAGTCATTATATGGGCCAAGTAGGAGATTGTTGGATTAATTTTAATTTAATTAGTTTGGATCATATAACTTTGGGTTTTCCTTGTCATTAAGGGATTTTAATTGATGGAACTTAAAATCCTAGTTAGACAAGGCCTTAAAGATGTCCATAAGGATTTAAGAATCCTATTAGGGTTAGGATCTAAAGGGTTTATTATATAAAGGGATGAACCCTCTCCTTTCTCTTTATAACATGAAAGATACTTGACGGCTAGGGTTTTCTCATCCATCAGAGAAACCATAAGAGTTGAAGGTAGAAAGGGGAAAATCATCTTATTCAAGATTTTCTGCACAAAGCTATGGACAAAGATAAATTATCTAACATTCTTGTTTAAAATTGTATGTGGTTGATTTATTCGAAATAAAGAATCCAACCATGAAAACTATGTTCATATTTTCATTAAAGATTAATTAGAAAATATGCTTACAATTTGTCCCTATAATTAAGTAGATATAGAAAATG
>AWWV01011220.1:0-16393 GCA_001974805.1 Corchorus capsularis
ATATATATATATATATATAGGGAAAGGAATCATGCTCTAAAAGATATATACACCACAAAATGTTGTTTTAAAACATATACCAGATAAGGTCCAAGGAACTTTTTCTATTTTCTGTATATATGTAGCATTTAGCAATTGCAATAGAAGGAATATTATTTTTTGAAAATTGTTATTCAAGATTATTTACCATATATATAAGTCTAAATTGTTGCATAAATCCTTGGTCATATTTGAAATTGTAATTGGATATAAGCATTTGACTCCAATAATTTTAATTTTAATTATAAAAGGAGAAACAAATTGGATTTTTTTCTATAAAATTGCATTTATTCCTTTTCAATAACAATAGAAAAATAGTATATAAAGAGAGGACACTGTTGATCTCTACACACATAACAAAAGCTCAAAACTCAAAAGAAAAACAATGTCTGCAACTTGGCCTCCCTATCCACCTTGTGTGAGTGGTACTTGCGAAGACATTATTTGTTGCGCTCATGGTATGTATATGATTCTATTTTCTCAATTTCTCTTTCTTCATTTTATGATCTATCTAGTCTTGAATCATATATTTTGTCAATACTTATTAGGTTCGAGTATGAAAGGAGCTCAGTGTCTTTTAAATAGATTTCAAATTTGAATCTTTTAGATAGAGAATTTATAGAATAGAGAAACTTTTTCTAATTTGAGGTCAGACACAATTCAACACCGAAATATAATAAGTCCCAACTCCTAATATAAGTACTAGAGACACCCTTTATTTCTTGAGCCATTTAGAAGTTTTGGACGCGCATGATGATATTTTAATTAACCTAATAAATTAGTGATTGTGATATTAAAATTGTTGATTGCAGGGCATAAGGTGAGGTGGCCTGAATTGTTGGGAAAAAGTCAGCAAGAAGCGACGTCAACAATTCGAAGGGAGAATCCTGAAGTGACTGTGGAGGTACTAACACCAGGAAGAGTTGGACTTCCTGACTTTTGCTGCAATCGTGTTTATCTTCCTGTTGATGCCAACAACAATGTTATCACCATTCCTACTGTTGGTTAATTAGTTGAAAGGTCAACAATATGTCAAGCTTATGAAATCCGACATATATATAATAAATAAAGGAATAAAGTTTATCTTCGATGGGTCTTGTTTTATCATCATTTCCTAAATTCATACTCGATCCTCTAATTAGTATCAACCCCATCCAAGAACACCAATCCCTGGGGGTTAAATTCTAACACCTGTCTCAGAATTTTCAAAAAAAAAAAAAAAAAAACAATTAAGAGAGAAAACTGTGGTGCCTTGTTATTATTATTACTATCATTTGGCCATATGCTTACAATATATATGTAGTTTTTAAATTACTAGTTTCCATTTGGTGCATATGATTACAACATAACTAAAACTGGCAATTGGACGGGTTCAGGTTCGGGTGCTTTGGGTTCGGGTATTTACGGGTTCGGGTTCGGGTCCGGATTGGGTTTGGATTCGCTTTCGATATTCAGAGTCCGATCCGAATCTCTGGCTTATCCTGATTCAACGTGCAAGTTTTTTTTAAAAGAAAAATAATTGTTTATCTTTTATTTTACAGTAAATTTATTGATAATTATAATATAATAACATAGAGTATATAATATAACATGATAATCAATATATTCCTAGGACCACATTCATCCAAAAAACGACAGTTATTTTGAAACGGAGGAAGTATATATAAAAATTGAGTATTTGTTAAAAAATACTAACGAAAGAACCGTCTCATTGTTAGAGACATTCACAGACTCCTACATGATGAAAAAAAATAAAAGGTCTCGAGAAAAAAATGATCCTACTTGCTAAAAGCGAAAACTCTTTTTTGGAAAGACAACGCCATCGACAATTATTAAGTTGTGTGTTGTGTGCAACATTTAAATTAACTGAATTAAATATAAAATACATATACTTCAACACTAATTTAAACTATTTAATGCCAATTAATCCTAAATTGTAGCAAATTAAACAAATTAAGTATTAAATTAAACAAATCATCAAAATGCAAGCCTTAGATTAAACAAATTAAAAGCTAATGGACCCTTAACCGAACCTATAAAGAACTTGAACTTATTTATTTATATTTATTTATATGTAATAGCTTTATTTAATATTAAAAGGAAGAAATGTGATTTTTGTAAACAATAATGAAAATTTTTTATTTTATAAATAATTCTTGAATTTTTGAATATTAATTTGATCTCGGGCTCGGATTGGGTTCGGACGGGTTCGGATTCGGGTATTTTCGGGTTCGGGATATTGACTTTTCTAATCAATTCGGATAATTTCGGATTCGAGTTCGGACAGATTTCGGATTTCGGATTTATTTTACCAACTCTAAGCATAACACAATTACATCTGTCACTCTGAACTCTTCCAACGATCATCTCCAACTGAGAGAGACCAAGCTAAGCGGAATAAGCTCGTTGATCATTTTGGCATCAACATAGTTTAATATAAAAATATCTTCAATAATTTTATGAGTTTATTTCAATCAATTGGGCTTAAGCAGACCTACGAAATCAATTTAACCCAAATTCGAGCTTAACAATAGAAGTATTTACCAATTGGGTCGGCCCATACCATTTAAAAGAAAAAATCGAATATTTCCTATGGCCGAACTTTATTTTTTATTTCGAAAAGATACAGTCTAATTTATAATTATCAAATAAATAAAATGATTTTCCCGGACAGAGAAATCCTATGAATCTTCATCGTATCCAGTTCAAAGCCCAAACATGGATTATTGGATTTCCATCATTGTGACTTCACAGCTTAATCTGTCACCGTCACTGCCACGTAAGAATATAGGCCCCATTTTTTTTTGGGCAAAATATAGGCCCCATTGATTACCTAAAAAATCCAATCAAAATTCAATAATTAATTAATTAATTGGTGCAAAAAAAAAGTAATTCAATAATTAATCACAGTCATCACATTGCAATGTCACTCTAGTATCTCTCCTCTCCATTAGCCACCTCACTTAGATAAGAAAACAAAGAGAGCACACTCTTCCATGTTTTGGACTTTTGCTCCTTTCTTTTTCTTCTCCACTCCTTGCAATTTGTTTTTTTTGTAGCGATTTTTTTATGCTATAGAATGCAGATTGGTGGGTTCTGAAGGAAACCCAGATCAGATTAACTGAAAAAAAGCAGCAAAATTTAGAAAAAAAAAACTCAAAAAATGAGTTCATCAAGATGCGTGAGGAAGTTGGAAGTTGTATCACCAGTTCCAGCAGATATAGATGTTGCAAACTCAGTTGAACCATTTCATATATCTGAGATTGCTAAGGACCTTAATCTCAGTTCCAACCATTATGATCTTTATGGAAAATACAAAGCCAAGGTCTTTTCTTTTCTCCTGCTTTCTTTCCTTTTTTTGTTGTTATTAATGAGGATGCCCATGTCATTGGATTTTGATGTATGTTGTTCCATGGGTTTTTTGTTGTTTAATTTGGTTGATCATTTATGTATGTTGGTTAGAGATGGTCAATATATGAAATTTTGGATTGTTTGATGTTTGACTTCATCAGTTGCTGGTGAAATTGGAAAATTCGAATAGTAAGTTCAACAATAAGACTAGAAAATTTGTTTTTTTTTTTTGTTTTTTTTTCTCTGAGGATTTGCTCAGCTGCCAAGCTGGAAGCTTTCTCTTTTGTTGTTGAATGATGCAAATTCCTAGATTTTAGATATGCTGTTTTATTTCAGAGATAATGCAAGAAGTGGAAAAGATGAGAAAGGGCTTTTTCGTTTTGACTTATTTTGAGATTGAGGTGTTGTTGTTGAGTGTCAGAAAACGATTTTATAGTGCAGGAGAAAATAACGTTTTCATGTGTTGGTTCCATTTATTTTTCCTTATCAATCTTAGCAACTGAATATTTATATTTGGACTTGAATTTGAATCATTGGGTTGTTTTGGTTTAATAGGTGTTGTTATCTGTACTTGATGAGCTTCAAGGATCTAAGGATGGCTACTACGTGGTGGTTGGGGGGATTACTCCTACTCCGCTTGGAGAAGGCAAATCCACTACTACAGTTGGGCTGTGCCAAGCTTTGGGTGCTTTCCTTGATAAAAAGGTAGCCATTTCATTATTCACACTTGAGGAAACTTTTGTAGGTAGCTGATTACCAAATGAAATGATGTTATTCTAGCTTTGTTGGATACAAGATCAATTCTATCAACTTATTAAGGGCTTTTCATTTTGTTCAAGGTTTGTTGTTGTTATTGTTTCTCGTTTTGCAGCATTAACATTTAAATACATTATAACTTTGGAAACTCTCTTATTTTCTCAAAAGAACTCCATTGATGTTGGAGTTGAAATTTGGCAGATGGGGAATATTTTCTCAAAGTAATATATTTCGGGCTAGCTGCATAAATTACTGGGGTTATTAATACCATGGTTTTTGATGGTTCCAAATTGGTTATTTATAGATGAGCCCATTAAGCAATCTCAAATATTGAAGCATTTTTTTTATAATTGGCAATGGTTATTAAAATCTCTTCCTCTGTAAATCCATGTTGAAAGCATTTCAAATCTGTGAATTACTGCATTAGTATCATGTTTACATTTTATATATACTTTAACAACGCTAATAGTGAGCTATGTATATTTTGGAATTTTATTTTACTTACCTCATAAAGCTATCATCTTTTATATTTCTCATCTCCTGTTGTGCAAGTTTATTGCTGGGAGATTACCAATCCTCATAATTGGCATGCACGAAGAAGTTTCAAAACTGACACCCTAATGTCCTAATAACTTAAATACACCTGATACTATATTTTGTTCTCTAATGGTAGGTTGTTACCTGTCTTCGTCAACCATCGCAAGGACCTACTTTTGGAATAAAAGGGGGTGCAGCTGGTGGAGGCTATAGTCAGGTGATTCCAATGGATGAGTTCAATCTTCATCTTACTGGAGATATTCATGCAATAACAGCTGCAAACAATCTACTTGCTGCTGCTATTGATACTAGGTTTTTTCATGAGTCATCCCAATCGGATAAGGCTCTCTTTAATCGATTATGCCCACCAAATAAAGAAGGAAAGAGGAAGTTCAGTGATATCATGTTTAGACGACTGAAGAAGCTTGGTATCACCAAGACGGAACCTGAGGACCTTACACCAGAAGAAGTCAAAAAATTTGCTAGACTCGATATTGATCCAAATTCTATCACATGGAGAAGAGTGATGGATGTAAATGACCGGTTTTTGAGGAAAATCACTGTTGGCCAGGGCCCAGAAGAAAAAGGCATGGTTAGGGAAACAGGATTTGATATTTCAGTTGCTAGTGAGATAATGGCAGTTTTAGCCCTTACAACGTCTCTTGCTGATATGAGAGAGCGACTTGGAAAAATGGTGATCGGAAATAGCAAGGCTGGTGATCCTATAACTGCCGATGATCTTGGTGTTGGTGGTGCTTTAACAGTGCTTATGAAGGATGCCATTAACCCTACTCTGATGCAGACCCTTGAGGGAACCCCTGTTCTTGTTCATGCGGGTCCATTTGCAAACATTGCACATGGTAATTCTTCTATCGTGGCTGATAAGATTGCATTGAAGCTGGTGGGACCAGGTGGGTTTGTGGTCACTGAAGCTGGTTTTGGTGCTGATATTGGAACGGAAAAGTTCATGAATATCAAGTGCCGATACAGTGGTCTAACACCTCAATGTGCTGTTATTGTGGCAACAATAAGGGCCTTGAAAATGCATGGTGGGGGCCCTGAAGTTGTTGCTGGGAAGCCTCTTGACCATGCCTACTTAAATGAGAATGTTTCTCTCGTTGAAGCTGGTTGTGTGAATTTGGCCAGGCATATTGCAAATACAAAAGCTTATGGTGTAAATGTTGTTGTTGCTGTAAATAAGTTCTCAACTGATACTGACGCAGAAATGAATGCAGTTAGAAATGCATCATTAGCTGCAGGAGCATTTGATGCTGTAATCTGTTCTCACCATGCTCATGGTGGTAAAGGAGCGGTTAGTGTCTTCTCCTACCTATCTTTTTCCATAAATAGCATAATGATGCACCCAAAAGTGCATTCTTTTTGAGAATTAGCCAGTTTGTTTCACTTGCATGGCATCTCACGTGCTATTTAAATAGTTAGGTCTGTGAAATTTAACAGATCTTGCACTCACCCTTTTTGTCTTTCTTGATTTCTTGCATGAACCCTATATAACATTATAATCGACCACTCTGTTGACTCACATGAATTGCGACTAACACTCTCCATTGTGAAAGTGCTTTGTGGTTTCTCGCTCTCAATGCTGTAACTTCTGATAGTGCTATTCACAATAGGCATCTTTGCAGATCTTGCCCTATGTTTGCCTTAGTCTTTAAATTTGTCTATGAAGTCCTATTCCATCTAGTGTATCTTTGACAGCAATCATGTTGTTACCTGGAGATGCATCTTGGGGCATTTAACATACTTGCTAAACTTAAGAAACACTCGCTGCAATTCTTGAAGTTTTAACATATCTTCATATCGGTACATATTGCTCTTGCTGGCCGCCTGGCTCTGATCTTATTCAGAGTGTCTAGTTGGAAAGTCGTATCTGATACTGTGAAACCTAAGTTTCTTTTTTTTTTTTTTTTTTTTGCTACTCATGTACATGATATTGAAATGAGCTACACAATAGTTTCTAAAATCGCATTTAAGTTTCGAAAGAATAATAGATTAATGTTATTTTTCATTGTCAGGTGGACCTTGGAATTGCAGTACAAAAGGCCTGTGAGAATGTGACAGAGCCATTGAAGTTCCTGTATCCTTTGGATATTGGTATTAAAGAGAAAATAGAAGCAATAGCAAAGTCGTATGGTGCCGCTGGTGTTGAATACTCGGAACAGGTAAAGTTCTCCTAAATCTGTCATCATTACCTTCCATTTGATATTGGTATTCCGCTGGTGTTGGATATTGTTTTTTTTTTTTGTTCTTTTTCTTTCTTTTAAACATCTCATTGATGACACATTTAGAAAATTCTTGACTAACTTGTGCAAATACTTCTTCCCCTTTCTGATGGGAAACTAAATAAGAGCCAGAAAACCTTGGATTAACTTGGCAACGGATATTAATTTGATCATTAACTAACAAGAAAAAGATAATCAAATTACCAGCTTCCTGTGCTATTAAGAACAAAGGATTGTTGTCAACAGAGTGCTTGTATTGCTATGACAGCTAGCATGAAGTAGGTCGACAGTTAATTAAAATTTTGACACCTAAGTTTCAGCTTGATTTTAGTTTCTAAATAACAAACCATTTGGGAGTCTTTTTCTTTTTGGTTAACATGTGCTTTCTTTTTGTCCAAGCAGGCTGAGAAACAGATTGACATGTACAGCAGACAAGGGTTTTCTGGTCTCCCAATCTGCATGGCAAAAACCCAGTACTCATTTTCACACAATGCTTCTGCGAAGGGAGCACCTAGTGGTTTTATCTTACCAATAAGGGATGTGAGAGCTAGCATAGGAGCCGGGTTTATTTATCCTTTAGTCGGTACAATGAGCACCATGCCAGGGCTACCAACAAGGCCTTGCTTTTATGAAATTGATCTTGACACGGCCACTGGAAAAGTTATCGGTCTTTCATGAAGTTTTTATTAGAATCTCCCTCATAAGTTTGGTTCCCTGAGATGCTTGCAGATGTCCTCTCAATTGCCGCATGCTGCAAATTGATCCGCGACTCTATCCATCACAGTTCTTGGAACTCTTGTTCTTGGACTTTTTCCATTTCTAATTTGTACTCTTTTAATTGAATCGTTTTTCAGAATCTCGTTCAATAAGGATTAAACATTTTTTCATACTTACGGGATTGTAATAATAATTCAATAATAATAATAATATAATTATTTTTTTTTTGCTTGTTATTTCACTTGAGAGGTTTTTGCCTTTGCTCTTTCCACTCCGAGCGTGCACTCAATTAGTTACCATTTCCAAATCCTTGCATTATTCTTTATGTCATCATTCATGGTGTGTAGCAATACCTAGAGAGAACCCTGTATTAGAGCAATATGTTCGATATAGTCACCTTACTACAATTTCGGTCGATTTCTTCTCTGTACTATTGAAAAGAATCAACTAATTAACTCCTTTTCACAGGAAAATGGCACCCAATTGATATAAAGCAACTTGAGGAGCCAGTGAGGGCTGGTCAAAGTGATAAAGACTTGGATCTGTGATAGAAGGTACCTAAGTGTGAGCCTCTATAGTCCCCTCTTGGTAGGTTCTATAGACGTCCAAAAAATCCACAAATGAAAATCCAATGGATCCGTAAATTCTGATGGCTTGCCCTGCTCTTGGAAAATGGGATAACTCATCCTACTCCTAAACTTTTTTCCGAAAAAAAAAAAAAAAGAGGCAGCTTGAGGAATTGCTTGGAATCTCTTTCTTCTGCTTTTAAACAAGCTGTACAGCCCAGGTATAGTTTGGCCTAATGTTAGGTTTAGATTATTAGTCAGATAGTTATTTGAACATGCTAAATTTCTATGTTTGTCTTGCACTTTTTCGACTAAACAAAATATCAGTGGTATATGTTTACCTAGCTTCCAAAGTTCATATTACATTAATTGATGGAGTAAACTCAAGATCAAATCAGTAGAAATGGCAGATGGGCGGGTCGGGTTGGATTTGAGTTCGGTTTGGGTTGGGTCAGTTTCGGGTTAAGAAATTTTCGGGTCATACGGATTCGGGTAATTTTCAGTTTCGGGTTGGGTTGGGTTCGAGTCGATCAAATGTCGGGTCATTTGGGTTCGGGTCAATTCTGGGTTGGACCGTTTTCGGTTTCGGGTCATACAGTTCGGATAATTTCGGGTTTGCACCTCGGTTTTTCGGGTTCGGGTCATTACAATTCATTTTTTCGGGTTGAATAGTCGGGTCATTTCGGGTTTCAAATTTGATTCGAGTCATTCAAGTTTGCGTTTTTTTAATTTTTATTTCTATTATTATAATTTGGGATTAATAAAAATTCTTTTCCATTTGTAGTTATAACATTTTTGATAAAATAGTTATAAGAAATTTCATTAATATAACTGATAATTCCAATCTCAAAGATTTAAGTCTTAATTAATCAGTACAAATATATATAGTATATATATATTTAGGCCATATCTCTAATTTATACTATATATATACTATCTAAGAACTGCACTAATGGGAGAACACCCAAGTTCACAATTCACACGCGCCAGATGAATTGAAGTTGCATCTCACGCGCGGCTGAATTCCAAATCGATTTCTCAACTCAATTTCGTTTGCGCGGGTTATCCAGTACTTGGGTCCGAACCGTTTCCCTCCTTTTTTTCTTCCTGGATTTAGGGCTCCCATTCCTTTCCCCTTTTCAGTCCTTACCTGTTTTGCTGTTTGCTGCGCCTCTGTTGTCTGGGTAGCTGGCGATTTATCCTTTTGTTTATCCCCTAATCGTCCAGGCGGCTCCCTCTTCAATCTGCCGTTATGTTCATTCTTCTTCTATTTCCTTACATCCTCTTCAATCTGTCGATTGTCCTTCAAAAGATATTTGCTTTTGTCTTTTCGATTGAGCTCATATCAGTTCACTATACCTTTCATTTTTCGGAATTTTATTGGAATTTTTTCTTGATAGATTAGCTCACCTGCCTTTATTTTTTCTTTTTTGTTTTCTCCCTTTCGATCGTTATCCTGTTTTAGCTCCTTAGGGTTCATGTTTATACTGTTGCATGAATTGAGTTCTTCACAATCAGATTTTTTCTCTAACGACAGGCGAGCTCTTCTGTGTTAAACTGTTGTTAGTCTATTTTGTTTTCTTTCAAGCTGTTTAAGATTTTTTTTTCCTTCATTTGTCGATTGAACTTGGAGAATAGTTGGATTTTTTCAGTTTCATTTCCTGGTGAATTAGCTGCTCTCTCTCCAGCAATTCAAGCGTTTATTCAGGTAAAGCATTTCCATTCTTTTACACTATTTCTTATTATTCTTTCCTTTCTCAAGGGTTTCTGCTCTTTCATAAATAGTGGAGCCGGTTGATTAAGCAAAGCTATTTTTTCCTTCTTTTTTTTTTGTCTATCTTTGGTATCTTTGTTAGTGCTGCAAATGAGAAAAAAAATGAGAAAGAAAAAAACAGAGTATAAATTATACACTAAGTTCTCTTCTTTTGTCTTGGAGTATGTATTGTTTCGTACATGGTTTTGCTTTTTTAATCATCTTTCCCTCATTCCTTTGCAAACGTTTTGTGGTGGATTTGGCATGAGGACCCTCATAAGAAGTTAGATTTTATCCACATTGGGTTGAAGCCTTAGTGCCTTCTCTGCTTAGCAAGCCTTGATTATGTCAAAATATTAGTTGTGAATTAAACCTATCCCTTTGAGTTGGTCTGTTGGCATCTAGCAATGCTAATATACAAACTAAGCAATGAAGGGAAAAACAAACTTATCCTTGGGTCATGTCTGAAGATCTTTGTATCAAACAATGAGCACCGCCAAAGTATTAGACACACTAAGGCTAGAGAACCCAAAACTCCTGCTGCTAGAATCTTGCAACAATTTCTCTCAACTAAAAATCATTCATGGTCATATGTTACCTTCATTGTTTAATCCGTTATTTATATATATGTCAGCTTCATATGTGCAATATGTGGAGATTCTGGAGATCTGCTTCTTTGTTGTGAATGCCCTCAGGCTTTTCATCCAGGTGCGTAATGTGTTCTTTATTTTGAGCTCTTTCTTTTTGGTTTATTTTTTTAGATAGTTACTTGATTTACAGTTGATCTTGGAAACATTTGATATTGGTTGGGGAACATACTCTTATTTCCTTTATACTACTCCATTTTACCAGCTCATTTACTGCGCATTCCATGTGCTTAGGATTTTTAACTCTAATTAGCTCTGTGCTTTCATGCAAAATCATTACCAGTTTTCTATAGATTAGGGTGGATCTTTTTTTTATTGACCATCTGCTATCTATATATGCATTAGATATATTGTGTTAGAATGTTTTTTCCTTCTTTTGAAAAAAAAATATTACTATTTTTTTATTTGTTCTATAAAAGGTTGAATTATGAGTATACAATTATAATCATTGCCACCCCATGTGCGTTTGATACTTCCATTTTCCTTTCTCACTTTTCCACTTTGCTAACTGTCTTTTTCCATGATTTGTTTATATTCAGGTCAAGAAGCTTCCACCTTTGTCTATATGGTCCAGTGGACAATTTTTACCTTCTTTGCTTCATTTCTTTGGAACAACATAAGAAGTTAACGATAAGTTGGTGCTTCAACCGGCTGAGGTATAGGATTTTATGTCTGTGTCTATACTTTTTAAAGTACTATATACTGCTATATATATATATATATATATATATATTAAACTTGCCTTGAAATGGGTTTAAAGACCATGAAATCTCCACCTGCTTCATTTTGGATCCAAGCTAGCTTCCAACCACTTGCAAACTTTGACATATATTTTTTTCTCCAAGTTGGATGATATAGTCGATAGATATTTTATTTCTATTTATTTATTTATATTTATAACCTTACACTGCTACAGTATTAACAAATATATACAACCCATTTTTATATTGTACTTTTTGATTCTTTTTTGGAATTAGGGAACTATTTATTTAATTAATTTGGAATACAACTAACGGATGAAAATGAAACTTCAACTAACAACAGCCTTGGTTGGGATGAATTGGAATTCTTTATAGCCAAATTTGATGGTCCCATTTGTAAAAATGTTTGGTTTACTGGAATGGTTTTTCAAATTACAACCTGCAATCTTCTTTTACTTATGATTATGGATGTTGTCCTTTATTTTCATGTTGAAGATGCTAATTAGAGCTTGGGGTTATTTCCCTTTTTTGTGATGGGTTTGGTCATTTTTATCCCATATCCCAGAATATATGGCAATGTGCTGGATTAAGTACATGAGCAATATGCTTTCTACATGATTTTTCTCAGGGTCAAGATTTTTGGACCAATGGGATTTGGCACAATTGTGTTTTTGCAGCTTTTACATTGATGAAGTTCCAATTAGGGAAGTCTTGAGGAATGAGGAAATAGGTCGACAACTTTTTTACTTGCAAAGGTTGGTTGATTTTACCTTTTTGGGGTGATAATTCATGATTTATAACATAGTTTGATGAAAAGACTAAACAGATGAATATGGAAATTGGAATGTTAGGTAGTGAAAGAATTTGGGATGTAGCGTTAAAGCATTTCCATTCTTTTAGACTATTAAAGAGATGAATATGGAAATTGGAATGTTAGGTAGTATAAGAATTTGGGATGTAGCGTTAAAGTATTTCCATATTCACTGACCAGAAGCCATACTACAATCATTAATGATTGAGGTTTAAAACCATCTTCGGGCTAAGTAAACCAGAGAAAGATTATTGATCACATTTTTTAAAGTGTTATGAGTAGGTCTAATTCCCAAATTGTTAAAACAGACTATATTCTAAGTTTCTATCTAATTCTTTTTAACTTCGCATGAAAGCAGTTTGCCAGCCAAATGATGAATTTCCTTGCCCTTGCTTTTTGTCCTCATTCGGTTTCTGTTACAATTTCTGCTTGGTAATTTGGTACTCGGTAATTTGGTGAGGTTCTTCATATCTAATTTTTTATTGCTCATCTCAGTTTTTAACTTTTCCAATTCTGGTCACCTTTCTCGGATTGTATCCTGATGGTTAATTTCTTGGTTTTAGAGTGCAGGAATTGAGGCACAAGTATATTATATGACTTCTTGACCTTTGGTTCTCTTTCTTTTCTTTAGAGATGGCTCCCTTGGAATCTTACTCTGATTTGGATGATCATTGCGATCACGCTGATCACTGAGTCCCGTTGGATTCTCATGCAGCATCCATGGTCTCACCCTCGGGTGTTTCTTCTCTCTATGATGTTATTGTGTCTGATGACTTTGATATGGTGCCTAACAAGATATGTCATGGTCTCGCTTTTGGCTCCTCCCTTATCGATGTGCTGGTTCATGATTTCCCAAGGTTTGGTTCTGGTTTTTTCTTCCTCCCCCCATTCAAATCCTGAATTTTCTATGCTGTAGGTGTTTCTGATGGGTTTATTTCTTTTACAATATTTTTGTCCAGTAGTGGTGATGATCCAATTCATAAATGCCTCTTTCTTGATGGACCCTCCCATCAATTGTCTCAATTGCACTCTGTTACATCTGATGATGTTTCTTTAACTCATCAACAATGCTTAGTTGATGTTGAGGTTGTTGGGGATTATGATTGCTGTATGATTAAGGATTCCGTGGGTCAGCAGATGTCTACTTCTGTTACCTGTTTTCCTCACCAATATGCAGCCGTCACTGGCGAAGGTGTTGCCCTGGTTGATGTTCCTGTGGCGGTTGCTCCTACTCTTGATTCCTCGAACATTAATATGGAATCATCGTCATTGGGTGAGTTCACCACAATATGGATATTCCATATACTTGATTATTGATGCCTTTGTCTCTTCTTTTCTTCATTGTTTTTGCCTTGGTTCCTTTAACTTAAGCTTCTTGGTACTTTGAATATATTTATGCTGAAGGTGTGGCACGGGTTGATGTTCCTGTGGGAGTCGCTTCGAGTTTAACTTCCGCCAATATGGAAATGGGACTCTATTATTTAAGTATATACTATAGTAGTTGGTTGGTTTATACTATACTATATTTTTCCCATCAGGTTTAGCTCAATTAAATTTGGAAAAGGAGAAAGGAAAAAAGAACAAAAATTAAAGATGAAGAAAGAAGTATGCAGCTGGACTGGGGTCGTTGAGGATGATATATACAATATAGTAGTATATAGGAGATTAATGATGGTTTGATCAAGTCAAATTAAGGCAAAGTAGGGTTATAAAGGGTAAAATACCTAGCTTAAGTCCTAACGGCAATGATATGAGCTAAAACAATAGAATGGTTTGGTTTTGACTTTAGCAGACAAAAGAAAATTCTCAAATTATTACAAGTAATAGAACAGATGAAGCCATCGAGTCAGGAGTTTCTTGATAACATTTTGTTCAATTTGTATACGGTGGTTTTTTGTGCAAATCATGTATTTAAGTCGGTTTGGTTTTTAACAGATGGCTGACTTTGATTTATTGGTTATTCAATGGAAAGCACACCAACACAGCAAGGTCTCAAGGAAAAAAGTTTCAGGTCTATTTGTAACAGGGACCAACTTGCTTGCGACAAAGTAGATGTATTGTAGTAGTTATGCGACTCAGAGGACGTTGTTTGGAGCGGACAACTTTTCCTTTGTAACTCGCTATTGAAGGTTTGTCAAACCTAATCTCATAATCTTCAAATCTCAATTCCGAATGTATTCCTTTACAGGGGAACAACCTTCGTATAGGTAGCGGTCAGATAGCATTCTCCACGTTCAAGCTAACAAAAAAGATGGTAAAACGTCAAACGTATCAGATTTCGAATGAGATTTCTAACCTACAATTGACTTTCAGATAGCTGACTCTTACTCTAACCTGGAGGTAGGAGTTCCTAACCCCCATAGCTAAAGGACTTGAAGATGCATAGATAGCTCGCTTGCTAGCCCATCCTAGGTAGTATTCACCAGATAATAAGTCTAAAAGCTAGTCCAGGTCTTGTTCATAATCCCGAACTTCGAATCCTCTCAAGTTCATCACACTTGGTTGTATGAGTGACGAGCTAATCCATTCCTCCTCCTTTCTTTTTAATGATTTCACTTCATCTTTGCATTACGGAGCTCCTTCATCGCCTTACGGCTTATGATGTAGGGTCCTACCCATGTACATGATTAATAGAATCACTACGTAGGGGGAGCATACAAATACTTGATATGAGTTGACTAGCCTTACTTACCTATCAGGAGAAGACCCCAGAACTAAACTCTTCTTTTAATCTGGTAGTCTCGGATCACCACGGGGGCATAAAATAGTCCACTCTAGCTTATAGTAGTAGTAGGTCGACAGCAAAGTCAACTCGGTATGACAAAATAAGGGGTCTCTTCGTCTTCCATTGAGGAACAACTCCTAGCTATCTCTACTTGAGAAATGAATAAGACCTATCTTTGGTTGCTACAATTTTGTGCTGAGCAAGAGCTTGGGCAACGTCAAGTTAAGCCGTTGCGCGCTAGTAGTTAATCTTCAGAGATATGGAACTCCAAGCCGATCAATAGGTCTGTCTTCCCAAGGAGAGTTCAAGGACTTCATGGTTCGTCAGATGCAGCTTTTCTAATGGGAAATGAGACGGGTTCTGTGTCCTGAAAATGGGAAAATAATGCCTCCGTTTCTTACAGAAAGGTTCTCGTGCTTTGGATAAGGGTACATCAATTGACCCACTTTGAATCGTCGACCGTCAGAACTCTTACCCAGTGGCCTAATGAGAGGATCGTTCATGGGATTTATGATTTGGATATTGATATCAGTAGAGGACTCAGCAATGCCTCCTTTTATGAGGTGGTTTGGGAGAAGATGCTTGGTTTCTGGAAGGTGGGTCTTTATGCATCAGCTCTGTAAATCTTTTATTTCTTTAAGTTTTGTGCTCTATAAATCTTATGCTGAATCTTTAATACACTAGACTGAGATGATTGCTGCTTTAGATATGTAATCTCTCTAAATTAGTTATAGTCATGCAGCCTTTAATGGAAATTAGTTGCAATTTGTTATTAGATATTCCAAGATGACGAGACATATATATATATATATATATATATATAGCTATTTTCTTATAAATGAATTGATCAAAGCCATGAGCAATCTGTTGATTTAAAGTTTGTTGACATTAGTTAACATAGCATTCGGTGCATCATTAAGCTACTATGGGGACTATAGGACTAGGAAGGAGCTTAGACTCACAATGGTGATGATTGATGAGAATAATTAACTTTTGGAATTTCGGAGCATTTGATAGTCTCAAAAAGCTAGCTTCTTTAAAGTATTAGATAGTTTGTTCCTGGTGATAGTATTGTGAGCATCCTGTTTTTTTTTCTACTTTTCTGAATTCAGTGTGTTTTTAGTTCTTCAATTTGGGCTGATCCTTCTCATCTGCCAGTTGGTATCAATTTGGGTTCCTATTTTTCTTTCCAATGTCCTTTAACACTCAAGTGTCCATAAAGGTATCCAATGTCCATACTGTCTATACCAATGTTTTGTGAGGATTTCTACCACTTTGAAGTTTGAACTTTTAGGTCCCAATGTATATGTTTCATGTTTGAGCCTATTATCTATTTTCTCAGTAGCTATACGGCTAGAGCAGAAGTAGAGTATTCTACACCTCATGTAGTTTGTTCGGAGATCCATGGCCAAAAAAAGATATATAGAGGCCATTTTGAATTTGTGCAGTTTTTTGAGTACTTTGGTGGGGACAATGAGGACTGCAAAGATTTATCATGGAAGATTTATGACTTTGTTATTGCTCTTAGTTTTACCAAAATGTCAGTCATG
>AWWV01011221.1:0-135932 GCA_001974805.1 Corchorus capsularis
AAACATTTTGGACTGAATTGACCCAAATCGAAAAGTTCAGGCACTAATTTGACCTTTTCATAGTTTGGGCACTTATTTGACCCTTTTGGCAAAGTTCAGGGCCCTAATTGAGATTTTAGCCAAAATTTTGCTTCTTTTGCGCTTGGAAAATGTTGTGGACTTCTCAGTTCTCATTATTGTAGAAGGCTTTCAATTTAATCCTTGCACTTTTAGATATACTCTCCCATAGGTAAACCTTTCAATGGTGCTCATACCAGTCTGATGAAAAGATACCACAGTGCTAGACACCTAAGTTCTGAAATATCCCATAATACTCTTTTTCCCTTTCAAGCGGTCACAAAAACCTAGATAGTGATCAGTAGGCATATTGTGGATTATAGATGCCAGTTTTTTTTTCCCTTTAATACCATGCTTTATGATGCTATATCGTAACAGTTTCACCAAAATAGTTCTAACACATATTGGAAAAATAGCTCTTCATCTTCCTTTTGTTTTTTCTTCCTTATTTTCTTCGTTCATTTTTAATTATGTGGTCTCAGTACATCTCATCTATTGCTTAGTTTTTATCTTGACCAATTAGACTACCTATGGTTTGAGTATAAAATTTTAAGTTTTGTGTGCTCTCATGTTTGGATGTAGACCTGCCAATCCGTGTTTCGTGTCGTGTTTACATAGGGTATAAACACATATTAGACCTGACACGAACACGACACGATTAATAATCATGTCACGAAATCCAAACACGAACACGAGACCTGTTTATAAACGTGTACACGGGACACGACACGACACGACACGACACGATTAAGCCGTGTAATAGGTCTTAACACAACACGACATGTTTGACACGATACAATTTTTCAAATATTTCAATTAACTAAACTATATATATATAATTATATATAAAGATTATTGAGTATATTTTTTTATAATAATTATTCGGATATATTAGAAATTCAAAATATAAAATATTTAAGGGCAATTTTACTTTGGGTAACACATAAGGGCAATTTTACTTTTATTACGTTACCCTTTGTTTTTGTCAGGTGTCATTAATTGGATTCTTTTAAGCCATCAAGGTTCATCAGCAAGCCTTTTTGTTCGCTTTTGTTTAAAAAAAAAAAAATTGATATCACTGATAGTCTTTAAGAGACAAGAAATTTGGTCGTAGTTTCATTCCTCAACTTCTATCAAATTTTTGTTTTAATATGAGGAAAGGGAGGAGAGGGAGCATGACTTTGATATGGATTGAATTGACCTTCTCAATTTCTGATATGTCATTTTTTCTTTAGTTTTTCATTCTCATGGTTCTAGAACTTGAAGCAGTTTTTCAAGTAGATATTTCAATTCTCTTATTTTGATATGGATTAAATTGAAGCTAATTTATATTATTTCATATGCTATAAATAATACTGTGTTCATTATCAAATTTGTTTTATGTCATGCCTATTTTGATCTGGTGTTTTCAGTGTTTTCAAGATATTTAATACTGGCTATCATGCGCACATTATTTTCAGTTTTCGCTTTCTCATTGTTGAAGTGAATCTTTGTATCAAAATTTACATGTATTATATTTTGTCCTAAAAAACTTGGTATGATATCACTTGAGCATTTTATTTATAGGTGAGAATATGGTCAGGATGATGCTTGATATGAATATTTGACCGCTTAATGTTGTCGGCCGATGATGCTTGATCTGAATATTTAACCACTTAATGTTGTCCGTTATTAGGCGAGCTGATGAATGACTTGTGCAGATGATTCCTAAGTAGGAAAACAACCAAGTTCAGGTTGGGAAACTTGATAGCAGGACTTTGAAAGGGCTTTCTAATATGGACCCAACTGTTACAACTTACAATGCTCAAGTTCTTTCTCCAACCTTTTTACTATTGTTCCAAATAGTTTTGCTTAATGTTAATCATATCATTCGAGCTTTGGTTTAAATTTGCCAATGATTCAAGTCTAGCTATAGGATCTTTATGACTCCAAGTTTGGATGGTTCTACCTAGCTTGCAATCAATGGTTTAGTATATCAACACTTACTGGAAAATAACACCTACTGGAAATGGTTTTGCGTATGCGGACTTAAGTTTATTAACCATATTTAGAACATTCGATGTTATTGTAACAATATTATAGAATAACGCCTGCTTACATCTTTCGTGTTTACCATCGTTACAATTGATTATTACTTTTTTAAATGATCCCTTTAACTCTTTAACATTTTATACCCATTAACTACCAAATCATGTTGCATTCAAGTAGTGACCAACCTCTACACATCACTTAACCATCACCGGACTTAATCTCCGTAGCCCGCATTAGATACATTTTAGTAGAAATACTATGTTTTCCAAACAATTAGATTGACGAACCAGACACGTCACGATTGGATGAACTTCAGATACTTACATTAGAGTACAATCCCCTGTGTAAATTATATGTTATTCAAGGTACTTATGCTATCCAATTGCATCTTCTCAGTTAATAGTCACCTTTGATTAATAGTACTTCGTTATCTATAATGATAATCATGTTACATTTATGTTTGTATGAGGCCTCAATCATATTTATTCAATCAGTTTCTCTGATCATGCTCTTAATTACCTTAATTATATGTTTTACAATTCATCTCTATATTTGATAACCACCATTATCATGAATATGGATCTATACGTGTTGTATTATTTACCATTCAATCCATAGTTGTTTATGTTATATATGATCGTGTCACTTTCTGTTTTCCTCCAAAACTTCCTCTCTCAATAACTTTTTTTTTGGCCATATTCCTCTCTCAATAACTATACGATGATTATCCGACACCGAGTTAAAGAACCCTAGCCCGCGGCATAGCGCGGGCCAAATCCTAGTATAATATAATAGACTTTCAAATCTGATTTCTAATTTAGGAATGTCTTTTTTGTTTATGTCTTTAGGGATGCAAACTTTTTTGCTGATTCCTTGACCAAGCTTGGTGTCTCTAGAACATCAAACTTGATTGCTTGGTTGTAATCTTTTACCTTATTATTAATAATATTTATTATTTTTCCAAAAAAAAAAACAAATATATATAGTATACATATATTATATAAGAATCAAAATTGAACAATATCTTGATCCAATGATCATTGACTAATATATAAATTAAATATTTAAATTAAATTAACCGTAACATTTAAATTTTAAATTAACATAAATTAAATATGTAATGCATATGTTTTAACGCTAATTTAAACTAATTAATGAAAATTAATTGTAAATTATTTCAAATCAAAACTAATTAAACATTAAATTAAACAAATTATGAAAATGCAAGCTTTTAAATCAAACAAATTAAAATCTGTCAGACCCTAATTTGAACAAATGTGAGAATTTGGGGATTGAATTGCATTACACACTGAGAACTGCTCTACACAATAGCACAATATAATTCAATCCATTTTATTTATATTATAACTTATAATCCATTTTATTTACCTCTTCAAACTTATATAACTTATAAATATGTTGTATTGATTGAAATAATCATTGGCATTGATTTTTTATATGAACTATATTATATTAAAGTATAAATATTTAAATAATTAGAAAATATAAAATAATTTCTATTATTTGTAATCATCAATATGAATGGTATAATTTTAACTTTCAATCAAAGACTAAAAAAATTATCAATAAATATCATGAGATTGAGATTTGATGTGGTAAAATACTAAAATTGGATTAAAACTATCAAATATATAATGTTTGGTAATTATTTTACAAGTTTTATTTTTACAATTTAAATATAATTAATTTTAATTCGGGTCATTTCAGGTTAATCTGTCGGGTTGATCGGGTTCGGATCATTTTGGGTTTGGGTCATTTCGGGTTCGGGCACCCAAAAATTCGGGTCATTTTTTGGGTTGGGTCAGTTTTGGTTTCGGGTTGGGCGGGTTGGGTTTGTTGACTTTGTTCGGTCAAATCGGGTTGGATTGGGTTTGATTTCGGGCGGTCAGGTTGGGTACCCACAGTCGGGTCAGCTTTTGTCAGCTCTACAAATCAGGGAAAGCAATGAAAGAATAGTTTTCGAGAACTGACCAAATCAAGAAGAGGGGTGTAACACACAAAATTTCTAAGTCTAAAATTAAGACAAGAAAGATTGGAGTCAAATAAAAATTTTATTGATTGATGAATGCAGGTACAATCTTTGGAAATTTTAATATTAAGAAATTGTCCTCTGATTCTTCTCCTTTACAAAATTATGCTTCAGGATTTGCTTCAAGGGTCGAATGACTTGATCTTGAACTTGATGATAATTTGAGAGTTTGATTTGATTTGATTCAAGAGTCGAATGACTTAATCTTGAATTGATGACTTGGGAATTTGATTTGATTCGAGGGTCGTTGAGGACTTGATCTCGAATTGATAATAATTTGACTCAAGGGTCGAATGATTTGAACTTGAGCGAACACAAATAATCTTCTTTAAATATGTTGATGAAGATCAAAATAATAATTTCTTGAAAGCGAGCTTCTGTAAATCTTTGATAATCTTCCTTGGATCTTCTTTGAAAGAAAAAAAAAATCCTCCACATACGTGGATCTTCTTTCAATAATTTCCCAATAACTGGGTCTTCAATAATTCTGCAATAATTGGATCTTCTTTGAAAGAAGAATTTTTCACATACGTGGATCTTCTTTCAATCTTCTTAAGCTTTGGTGAAGATCAGAATAAGAACATCTGAAATACTTCAGAGCTTTTCTGCTTCAGAGCTTTTCTGCTTTCTGAATTTTGTGTGTTGAAAATGACTTGGGAGCTTGGTATTTATAGTGGGGGATGGAGAGTTTCAAGATAACTTAATTTCTCCTTGTTATTTATCTCTAAACAATTAATTTTAATTAGAGATAAATAAGATGACACAACAGTGAATTCCGATTGGTCAATGCTTGAAACCTTGAGATTTGATTGGCCAGATGATGCAATTTATTTACCAATTATCTCAATCTAATTAGAGATAAAAGGTGATGACTCACAACTTAATTTTGATTGGTCAAACCATTAAACATTGAAATTTAATTGGTTAGACCATGTGTAATATTTATCTACCATTTTTCCTAAGAAAATATCCAATAAACTTAAGGATAAATCCTCAAAAGAAATTTGTAGGAAATTTCTAATTGGCCGAAATTTCTTACTCTACAAATGCCCCCTCAAGACTTGTTTACGTACACGATTTGAAGTGTAGCAAGTAGGCAAGTCTTGAATCTTGATATGCTTTCGGTGTTAAATTTGCTTACACCTTTGCATGTTGTACTTTGAGATGATCCTTGGTGATTTTGTTTGCATGGCTTGAAAAAATATTTGCAAAACACTTTCTCCAAATGTATTTTCCAATTTTGAGACTTTGAAAGAATTGAACCAAAACTACGTTCAAAGGACTTTTTTTTTTGGTGACTGAACTTGACAATTTGAATCAAGCTGTCTACGTACCCTCAAATGTGAAGGATCAAGTCATTTACGTAGTTCATTTTTTTTTGTGCTCTAAGTTTTGCCTAAGTCGTCCTTTGCAGGATTTTCAACTTAGCGAGCGTTTTTTTTCTTCTTTTTCTTTTTTTTGCTCTAACTTTTGCCTAAGCTGTCCTTTGCAGGATTTTCAACTTAGCGAGGCATTTCTTTCTTTCTTCTTTTTTTTTCTTTTTTTGGTGTGCAGTTTAGGCTTGTGCTTAGGAGCGAGCATTGCCCCAATTGGCTTGCTTGACATCATCATTTGAAGTTGACTTGGCATGCATCTTCAGAGGATCAAAAGATCCAAATTCCATACTTGGAATTGGAATTGGAATTGCCATGACAAAATTTGATGTTGCGACTTCATCATCAAACTCAATCATTCCTTCTTTGTAAAGCTCCATGATTTTTTCTTTGAGAATGAAACACTTTTCCACTGGATGACTGATTAAACGATGAAACTTGCAATAGTTTGGATCATTCACCTTATCAGCTTCTTCAGGCCGTTTCATTTCAGGCAATTGAATGAGATCAAATTTCAAAAGTTCTTCCAACATCTTTGGGACATCAGAATCAAGGAATGGATATTCTTTTTCTCGCTTTTCCTTCAAAGAAATTTTGATTTTCTCTTGGCAGGATTTGGATTTCACCTTTTTGGTGTCACTAGCTGTCTTGAAAGGCTTTATGCTTACTGCCATAGACTGCTTGCTTTCAACTTCTTTGGTCACAAATTTGCCACCTTTGTGTTCTGTTAGTTCTCGAACAGGCGACTCTTCATTGCCACCAACTGCAATGCTAAGCTCCATATCGTGTGCTCGCGTTGCCAATTCTTCAAAAGTTTTTGGCTTAATGGCTTGAAGAATATAGCGCAGGGTGCAGTTCATACCTTGGATGCACATATCCAGTGCAGAAGCTTCAGATAATTTTTCTTTGCAATTGAGGCTGAGATTTCTCCACCTATTTATGTAGTCAATCACAGCTTCATCTTTGCATTGGCGTGTACTTGTGAGTTCAATCAAACTAACAATGCGCCGATTGCTATAGAAACAATTTAGAAATTCATGCTCAAGTTGCTCCCAATTGTCAATTGACCTAGGTTCGAGATATGTGTACCAATCAAAAGCATTGCCCTTCAAAGAGCGAACAAATTGCTTGACCATAAGGTCTCCATAAGTGCCAGCATTGTTGTATGTTTCCACAAAGTGGGCGACATGTTGTCTTGGGTTTCCTTTGCCATCAAACTGTTGAAACTTTGGCGGTTGATATTTGTCAGGCATCTTCATGCAATCAATACTTTGGGAATAAGGCTTTGCATAAGTGTAGGAAAGAGGAGCAATGTTTTCAGCTTGGTCTTTGATTGCTTCTTTGATGAGTTCCTTGATTTGGTCAGAAGAAATACTTTGAAGATCTTCTGCAGAAATTTTGGTGGAATTTTCACCAAATTCTTGAACATTTTTATTGTCATCAATTTGTTTGAAAGTTTGAGGCTTGTCTTTGCCTTTATTTTCAGCGACTTTCATCATTAGAAAGGAAATTTGTTCATCCTTTTCTTTGATGTTGTTGGCTAGTGATTCCACCGCTTTAGCGAGTGATGCAACTTGTTCTTCCAATGAAGCCATCAAAATTTTTTTGATGATTTAAATTTTCAGGAAAAGAGATGAGAGGCAAAGATTGTCCCACTGGGCGTGCCAAAATTTGTAACACACAAAATTTCTAAGTCTAAAATTAAGACAAGAAAGATTGGAGTCAAATAAAAATTTTATTGATTGATGAATGCAGGTACAATCTTTGGAAATTCTAATAATAAGAAATTGTCCTCTGATTCTTCCCCTTTACAAAATTATGCTTCAGGATTTGCTTTAAGGGTCGAATGACTTGATCTTGAACTTGATGATAATTTGAGAGTTTGATTTGATTTGATTCAAGAGTCGAATGACTTAATCTTGAATTGATGACTTGGGAATTTGATTTGATTCGAGGGTCGTTGAGGACTTGATCTCGAATTGATAATAATTTGACTCAAGGGTCGAATGACTTGATCTTGAGCGAATACAAATAATATTCTTCAAATATGTTGATGAAGATCAAAATAATAATTTCTTGAAAGCGAGCTTTTGTAAATCTTTGATAATCTTCCTTGGATTTTCTTTGAAAGAAAAAAAAAATCCTCCACATACGTGGATCTTCTTTCAATAATTTCCCAATAACTGGGTCTTCAATAATTCTGCAATAATTGGATCTTCTTTGAAAGAAGAATTTTCCACATACGTGGATCTTCTTTCAATCTTCTTAAGCTTTGGTGAAGATCAGAATAAGAATATCTGAAATACTTCAGAGCTTTTCTGCTTTCTGAATTGTGTGTGTTGAAAATGACTTGGGAGCTTGGTATTTATAGTGGGGGATGGAGAGTTTCAAGATAACTTAATTTCTCCTTGTTATTTATCTCTAAACAATTAATTTTAATTAGAGATAAATAAGATGACACAACAGTGAATTCCGATTGGTCAATGCTTGAAACCTTGAGATTTGATTGGCCAGATGATGCAATTTATTTACCAATTATCTCAATTTAATTAGAGATAAAAGGTGATGACTCACAACTTAATTTTGATTGGTCAAACCATTAAACATTGAAATTTAATTGGTTAGACCATGTGTAATATTTATCTACCATTTTTCCTAAGAAAATATCCAATAAACATAAGGATAAATCCTCAAAAGAAATTTGTAGGGAATTTCTAATTGGCCGAAATTTCTTGCTCTACAAATGCCCCCTCAAGACTTGTTTACGTACACGATTTGAAGTGTAGCAAGTAGGCAAGTCTTGAACCTTGATATGCTTTCGGTGTTAAATTTGCTTACACCTTTGCATGTTGTACTTTGAGATGATCCTTGGTGATTTTGTTTGCATGGCTTGAGAAAATATTTGCAAAACACTTTCTCCAAATGTCTTTTCCAATTTTGAGACTTTGAAAGAATTGAACCAAAACTACGTTCAAAGGACTTTTTTTTTTGGTGACTGAACTTGACAATTTGAATCAAGCTGCCTACGTGGATCTTCTTTCAATAATTTCCCAATAACTGGGTCTTCAATAATTCTGCAATAATTGGATCTTCTTTGAAAGAAGAATTTTCCACATACGTGGATATTCTTTCAATCTTCTTAAGCTTTGGTGAAAATCAGAATAAGAACATCTGAAATACTTCAGAGCTTTTCTGTTTCAGAGCTTTTCTGCTTTCTGAATTGTGTGTTGAAAATGACTTGGGAGCTTGGTATTTATAGTGGGGGATGGAGAGTTTCAAGATAACTTAATTTCTCCTTGTTATTTATCTCTAAACAATTAATTTTAATTAGAGATAAATAAGATGACACAACAGTGAATTCCGATGTGTCAATGCTTTAAACCTTGAGATTTGATTGGTCAGATGATGCAATTTATTTACCAATTATCTCAATTTAATTAGAGATAAAAGGTGATGACTCACAACTTAATTTTGATTGGTCAAACCATTAAACATTGAAATTTAATTGGTTAGACTATGTGTCATATTTATCTACCATTTTTCCTAAGAAAATATCCAATAAATTTAAGGATAAATTCTCAAAAAAAATTTGTAGGAAATTTTTGATTGGCCGAAATTTCTTGCTCTACAAGAGGAACATAGAGTTTTTGATAGAAAGAGAAAGGAAGGTAATTTTATTGATCAAGATGAATGAATGATAACAACAGCTTATTGCAAAACTAAGTCCTTGATTTATAGGAAAAGTATCAAATAAGTCCTTAAACTTCAATTTTGGCCAATTAAGCTTGGAACTCCTTTAACCAGATAAACCATTATGTGGACGGTATATTGATGGAACTGTTAAAAAGTCACGTCAGCATGACATGTAGTTAATTTTTTTTTAATCTGATAAGATTTCCGTCAATTAAATATTAACTTTAATTGGCTGAAAACTTGCTGGAGACATTAACAGGTTGAAATATGTTTCGATATTATAATCCTATAAATACCTGTCACAATTTCCTCCTACCAGAATATATATCACAGTTTCCTCCTACCAGAATATAAATACCTGTCACAATTTTCTTTGCGTAGTCCGGAACTTAATTTAGACCAAAACTAAAGGCAAATATTAACGACAAACTAGCAAACTTATGGGACCAGATATATTTTCCGGTTTCCGTGTGGAAAAGGTTTGTTTACCTTAGACACAAATTTCATCAAAAAAAAAAAATGGGAATGAAACTTCACCCAACTAAACATGGAAAAGACTTATTCTTATTGATAAAGAAAAATGAAGATTGCCAGTAATATCTATTGCCACTTCAAGTGTCCATCTTTTTGTAAGTGGGAATGAAACTTCCCCCAATCAAACGTCTTAGACACAAATTTCATCCCAAAAAAGTTGTGTTGTCAATTTACATTTTTTTTTTGAAGAATCCAAAAATTAAATTATAATAGCACAGCCTGTTTGACTAAAAATTGTGGAATACGGTCCCTTGGAGAATAGGACGTGGAAAATGTACATCTTTTTCTTAATTACTGAAAACTTTCAAGGGTTAGTTTTGTTTTTGGCCGTTAACTTCCGAATGGTCAATGGAAATTTTTTTTTTTTTGGGTTACGGACCAAACCCAAGGGCCAAGTCTCGGCCAACAATGAAATTGGTGTCTCAAGAGTTTCTGAATGTACGATCTCCAATTGCAATGCCCCTTCATCATGCAATATCTTTGGCAGAGCTTAAAAACCATGAGATGCTTTTAGGAGGTGATGAACGTTAAAACTTTTTTGAGTGGATGAGACTCAAAATGTTCTACCTTAGTCCTTTTTCTATAAACATCGTTTGTAATTTATTTATTTTGGTTTTGTTTGGAAATTAAACTTATTACCCTTTATATTGTAAGTCAAGTCTCTGAGCCTTACATCACAAAATGAATTTACAAGTCACACAAAGAAGGTGCTTTGGTAATCTCCCCAACAGTTCAGGGCAATTTCTCATTAGAAGCTTGTATCAAGTCTAAATCTAAAAGATAGAATCCTAGGGATTAAAACCATACCAAGACCATCAAACTGAACATGTCTTTCGTATGTCTTCAAGTTGACAGCAGCAAGCATTGTCCTCCCGGCTTCCAATAACAGACTTTTGATCTGTGTTAAAACCCTGTGTAGCAGCAAGCCTTCCCTTTACTTCTGTTGTCAGCAACCAAAGTTTCTGCAATATAGAATTGCATCCAATATATATTATGTAATCAAATTAACCTCCATGCATATAAAAAGACTATATGAGAAACATTGATTGGAAACCATTGAAAGAGAAATGCTTTCCAGAATAACGTTACCATTTTGAAACATCTACGTACTAACTGCCAAAAGAAATTAACCCTCATATAAATTTTACAGCACCGTTACCAGTTTTTATGCTATGATTTCTGTTTCTTGGAAAAAAATTTTACAATGCAATTGAGACAGATATTAGTTTATTTTTCCTTTACTCAGTCTTCTTGGGAAGGCAGGGTATTTATATTATATAACCTCTGACAGATTGTCCAAAAGAGAAACTTGAATAGGTCAACAGTTCACATCCAAAACAAAAAAAAAAAAAACAAAACCTTCAAATAAAATTAAGATCTATGGTTTAATATTCCAGCTCTCCCGGACCTTGTCCAAAATATAACCAAAAGAAAATGAAACAGTAAAAAGACATTAAACCAGAGGAATAATCTAATAAAAATGCAGGCAAGAAACAATTTACCAAATCAAACAAAACTTGCACCATCTCTTTCTCCACCAATTCTTTAAACATGTACAGATAGTTAAAATTAAAGTTCTGGGGAAAAGAACTAACCTTGAACTTGCATAAACTATTCAGCCATTTCATAGGGAAGAAAACCGAATCTGCATATGGATGAGTGAGAGGATTGTAGCTCATCTTTTCCAGGTGGATGGAGCTCTCAATATGCCTGTAAATCTAGTAGAATGCAGGAATTAGTTGCTTTGATTTTTGATTTACTCAAGTTCAAAACAGGTGAAATAAAAGTATTGTTTAGATAATTAGATTGAACTACCTGATCTGATCTCAAACTTGAGTTAGGCTGCTACTATTTGCATAGACATTTTAGCCATTTTACAAGGCAGAAAGCTGAATCTGTGAAGCGATCCAAATAGAGAATTGGAGCCAAAAGCAGGAATTAAGGGTTTGGAACTTTCTACTTAAATTTAAATCAGGTTTTACTAAAGCATTGTTTAGAATTGAACTACCTGACTTGATTATAACTTAAGTTTAGCCTGCCTGATACTATAAAATCTCTGTTCCACTACAGAGTAAGGTCTGTGTAGCCTTGCACTGTACTGTCTTGAAAATCAAATCCAAAAGATCAAGTTACTTTTATGGAATCTCAAATGAAAAATGCAAATCATGTTTTAATATATCCATGCTTATCAGAAAGGGAGAGAAATAATAAATCAAGACGTCGGTAATTAGTTACCTGGCCATCTTCAAAGTGGTTTAAAAGGCTTGTATGGAATTATCCAACAGAGTATCTAGGTCCAGTTGACAGCTTTAAACAATGGCCTATATTGATTATGGAGAGATACACCCAGTTATAATAATGATAACAAAAGTTTCCCGGAATCAATTATAATTATTGATTCCAAATTGACATACCTGCTGTAACTTGAATGATTTAATTTTAGCAGTAAAAAACCCAGAAATATGACCCAGAAAGCGAAGAAAGTTTTCGAGGAAGAAATCTGAGGTTCGGGCACTGGATGCGCAATTCCTTCATGTAGAGAGGTGAGACTGTCAAGAGGAGTTGGCACTTCATCTATGAGTACAGATTTTAGGCTTGTGGGCAAACTACCTTCAGGAAAGGAAACAAACTTTGGGCAACCAGATATGCGAATTTTCTGCTGATGGCTGAGCTTGTTCAATCCCTGAGGTAAATTCTCAAGATTGGGACACTCCTCGATCATGATATACTTGAGAGAAGAGTTATGTTGAATTTCTGGGGCTATAGACACCAGGTTTCGACAAAACCATATTGTCAGCTTCTTAACACTTGCCGGTAACTCACATTTGGATGATAAAGATACAAGGGAATCACAATTAGAAATGTCAATCTCCTCAATAACACATGCATTGCTACTGTCACCCTCCCACAGAAACTTCAAATTTTGACAACGGCTGATCGACAACTTGTTCACATTCAAAAGCAAATTGTTCTTGGAAAGAGAAATCAGGTTTTCGCAGCGTCGAAGCTCTAGCTCCCTAAGCATGGTTGAACTATGATCTTCAAAACCTTCACACACTACCTCCCCACAGCTCTCAATTTGTAGTTGTGATAGCCTTGGAAGACTTGGAATTGAAATCACCAAATTTCCGCATCTCTCAATCTCAAGTTCCTCCAAATCATAGAGCTGCTTTGGTAAACTCACCAACAACAACAATTTAGGGCATTCTCTAATACAAAGCTCGCGAAATTTAGGAAATTTTCTAGCTTCCTCGTCAACTTTAGAAAAATCCCAAATTTTCCAGTTAGGCATGTCGCCAAATTCTAAAATCTCCAATGATCGAAATGGATCTGTCGTGTTTTCTCCAAGGAACTCAACTCCCACACTGGTCACTTTTTTGAATTTGCTGATCTTCACATCTTTCAAGAATGGCAGTCCCCCAAGCGACGTAATGACGTACAGTTGGGACAATTAAAAAGGCTTAAAGATTCTAAGTTAGTCAATGAAGAATTCCCCACCCATTTTGCCAACTCCGAACCACGGTAGTTCAAAATACCGAGTTTTTTGAGTTGTTTACAAGGTTCAAGCAAAACCAATACATTTCGGTGTGTCTTTTTCTCAGATTTTCTATTCCTGATCTGCGATCTGCTGTGCCAATCTAATACCAACTCATCTAGTCCTGACTTATCAGCTATCTTTGCCTTCAATGCATCTTCAGGGTCGACAACATTCTGTATCCCAGAAATATTAAGTGTACCCTTGAGATTTGATAAATCCCGTAGCTCCCTTATTTGAGATCTCTTATCCTTGCCCACAACAAAATTTGATAGGAATTCAAGATTAGTTAATGCACCAAAATTACTAGGCATGCCTTCTAACATATAAGCATTAGTGAGATTAAGATGATGCAGGTTGACTAGATTTTCGGTCATTGCAGGTAGCTTCTTAAGTCGTCTACATTCCACCAATAAAAGGGTTTCTAAATTATAGAGAGTACTAATTGACTCAGGTAAACTTCTAATCATCTCAGTGTTCATCTCAGTGTGAGAAAAATCGAGATACCGTAGATGTTTTAAATCTCCAAAAATATCAGGTAAGACTTCGATCCCCCAGTACCTCTTAAAAGAAAGCACCCTCAAGCATCTCAAATCCCCTAGAACATTATAGTATTCTAGGCTTGGCCTTAGACGAGGACAATCAAAAGGGTACATTTCCAACAGCCAATACAAGAGAGAAAACCGTAACGGCAAAATGGTACGTAAATGCTTTGCTTCACGAATGCCCTTCAACTCATATATGTCAAAGTACTCCCTATCCGTGGATAAGTAGCGAGTGTGCTTCAAAATTTTCTTATAATCACCATCTTTTCTGAGGCATATTTCCCCGGCAACCAATTGAGCCAAATCATGAACAAGGTCATGCATAACAAATCCAGGCTTAGCTATTTTCCGCTTCTGCAAAAGGGATCTTGATAAAAGATTGTCAATACATTGTTTACCTCTTGCATCTTTTAAAAAGCCTTCTGCCCTCCACAACAATATTATCTCTTCCTCCTCAAATATATAATCTTTAGGGAAAATGGAGCAATATGCAAAGCATTGCTTCAAGTGGGGTGGAAGATAATGGTAACTCACTCGTAGAGCTGGAATGATATCACATTGACTCTCAGGTAGCTTCCATATCCCACTCTCTAGTACATCTTTCCAATCATCAATGTGAACAGTAGATAGCAGCCCTCCGAGTATTTCAGCAGCCAAAGGCAAGCCGTCACACTTTCTCACTATTTTCTTAGCAACTTTCTTTAAGTCAGGAGGACAGCCTTCAAAGTCCCTTGGAACTGATGCATGTTGAGCAAATATAGACAAAGCATCATCATGTGACAGAACTTCTAAAGAATGAGCATGAGAAGCACCCATTATAGATGAAACATTGTGATTCCGTGTAGTCACAATGATTTTGCTTCCTGGAGTCCTCCTTAGAAAAGGAGATTGTAGGATTTTCCACTTATGAGGATCCTCATTCCAGACGTTATCCAAAACGATCAGAAATCTTTTCTTCGACAACTCTTTCTTCAACTTGAGTTGAAGTATATTCAAAGCGTTGTCATTACATGTCTGAGAAGTGATTGATTCTAACATTTGTTTTGTAATTCCTGTGACATCAAAATCATTGGACACACAAACCCATGCTAGGAGGTCAAAATGATGTTCTACATGGGCATCATTGTAAACAAGCTTGGCAAGAGTCGTCTTACCAATACCTCCCATGCCAACGATGGGAATCACAAAATTTGCTTCATCATCCTTCTCAAGGAGCGAGTGAACTATCGCCTTCTTGACCTGGTCTCTTCCATACACATGAGCTGTCATCTCCACCGAAGAAGTTTCTGGCAGTCTTGGTTCCATTCTCTTGGATTCATCGCAGCCAGTCATTCTGATCAGTTGCTGCTGTAACCGATTTTTCTGTGGTTCTAACTCTTTTAATCTGGGATTGACTTCATTTATCTTTAACAAAATTCCCTTGTTAAATTCAGTGTTGCATGAATCAGAAATCATGAATTTGGGTTCCATCACCATCTTACTGTGGGTTTCAAACTCGTCCACAATGTCATCCAACTCATAAGCCAAATCTTTGAGTTCGGTCAATCCTTCTTTGTAAATTTGATCATTTTGGCCTCTAAACAGTATCTTCTCAGCACCATCAATCATCGCGCGAATCTGCAAGAATTCTGCCTCCAACTTCTCGATCTGCGGCTTAATCTGATTTTTAGCAACATATAAAAGAAATTTAAAGGAGAAATTATGTTCCAATGTTGGATTAAAAATGGATCAAAGTATAAAAACAGAACAAGAACAAAGCAGAGAAACGAAAAGAACAGATTGAAAATTGGATTCAAAGAGGCTAGTTAAGCATGCACCAGACCTTCCATTTTCATTTCAGTATAAACTTGCTTAAAGCAACATTGATTACAAGTTGAGCAAGTGGACTTGACAAGAACTTTGATTAAAAGATTAAAAGATAAGCTTAGACTAAAGCTGGATAAGATTACAACAAATTTATACTAAGTTCAAACCGTCATTTGATAAAAAGTGACAGAAGCAAGCAGCTGCAGACATCCACTTGCAATTCAGCTGCTTGCTTATCCTGCTTCAAAAAGAATCCACTTGACTAAGGCCTGGTTTGGCATTGTGTATTTGCGTTTGGAGATTAAAAAAAGCTGCTTTTGAACCCAAACACAATACCAAATAAATCCTGATTTGTGTCAAAAGCTGATTTTGAACGCAAAAGCCAAGCCAACCCGAGAAGCTAATCCTTTGGTGCTTTTGCGTTTCAAAGTGCTTTTGGACATTAAATGACTAAAATCCCCTGGTTATTTTTCTCTTTCCTTTTTAACTAGCATATCCTTTTTAGACATTTTATCCTTCAACCCCATTTTTTCACAGCAATACCAAACATTATATACAATTTTCTACCGCAATTTAAAAAAGCACTTCTCAAAAGCACTTTTTCGAAACCAAACTTTTTCAATCTGCAACCTCAATACCAAACTAAGCCTAAGTTAAAATTCTTGCTTCTCATTGGTTAAGATTGGCTGCAAAACTAGCTTCTAGTGTGAACATACCAGCAGCAAAAATTGCAGCTTCAAAACAGTGTTTTCAACTAACTTAACTAACTTGAAAATGTTTCTGTTGCACAATTAACTCTAACATCCAATTAATACCATATTGAGCAGAGATATAACTTTTTTTTTCCTAAAATTGAAAATAAAGCAATATAGTTGTATATGGGCTTCATAATCAACGACTTACATTAATAATAGTCTCGGCCAATCTTGCTGATAATATGTCTTGAACAATTTGTACAATGACGTCTGATTCATACCTACAAAAAAAAATTATAATTAGCTTACTGAAAATGACTAGATATATATGATAGGAGATGAGTTCTTAACCAAAATTGGAAAATATTCATTAAGAAAGAATTGAGTAAAATTTACTTGTATACTCTTAAAGTCCGTCCATGGAGCTCAGCCACTTCAAATAAAGCATGTCGCCAGCTTTGCATCTTCTCTTTGGTATACCTCTTTCCATTCTCATGTTTATCAAAGGCTTCTTTAACGGCCTTTAATTGATATTTAAGATCAGATGGCTCGATATAATAGAAAATTGGATAAACTTCATGTCCCCATTCCTTTCTTTGTTTCATAATCTCAACCAGCTCGTCCAAACACCAACGAGAAAATGCATATCTTTGGGAAAAAACGACGATTGAACCCCTTGATTCTCCAATTGCTCTCAAGAGCTCTGGGGGGAAAATTTTCCCAATCTTGAGGCTCTTATCATCCCTGAAAGTCTTGATTCCACCGTCGCTTAAAGCTTTATCAAGATGGCCAGTGAAGCCATAGCGGGTATCTGTACCGCTAAAACTCAAGAAAATATCGTACTCATATTTCCTGGGAGAAAAAGAAGATGATGAACAAGGCAGCGCAGACATGTTAGGAGGAGCAGACGGCCTGATTAGCTGAAACCTCTTGAGAGTGATTCCAGAAACTCAACTTCTGATTCAAGACCAGGAAAATTGTTTTTGAATAATATTTTTACACAGATAGATATGCAAATCATAAACAATCGAATTATAAAGAGGAAAACGAGCAGCGGTAGCATATCTCAAATAATTAATATGAAAATTGTAACTTTATATTAATATCTCATATGTATCATAACTACATCTAAGGAAAATATATATATATCCACCGCAATGCAAAATTACATAAAAAATATAACAGAATATTTGGAAGTTTATTAAAATTACCTGCTTTGAGGCTCTAGAATCCAGATTCGATATACTCCGAGTTAGCGCAACTAGCTAGATGCAAAGATTCTTTTCATTTTTTTTTTCCGAACTTGCTAAAGAAAAATAAATGTATGGACCAAAGAAATCAAGTACCAGAAAAAGGAATGCAAATGTGTTTTAGCAAAAAGTTTGTTGAATGAGCAAAAAGTTAAATTGAGCAAAAAGTTATGAGAAAGACAAGGAAAAGAGGAAAGCAAAAAGTTTGTAAAATGACTGAAAGAGCAAAGAATTTCAAATGTGTCTTATCAAAAAGTTAGTAGAATGAGCAAAAGAAAAGGGAAAGAGGAAAGTTACTAGAAAAATGCATGAGCTGCCATAGTCTATAGGTACCACTTTCTTGGTAGGTGCCAGTCATGATGGAAATTCTATCCTTTTTTATGCATCTTGGCTCACATTTTTTACCGAGTATATTATATGCTACTTATATCTACAGGTGGCAAACGGGTGGGTCAGGTTGGGTTTGGGTTTGGGTTATCAGGTTCGGGTCATTTCGGGTTCGGGTTTGAGTCGGGTTCGGGTTGGATTTGGGTCAGGTTAATTCGGGTTCGGGTTAATTTGGGTCAGATTAATTCAGGTTCGGGTTAAATTTGGATCAGGTTAATTCGGGTTCGGGTTCTGTTTGGGTTTTGGCCAGATCATTTACCCCTTGTTTCCGGATGAATAATGTCATTATCTTTTTCAAATTTTATGTGTAATTTATTAATTTACCTTTTAAACTTATTCATATGAAAAATTATACGGCATAAATGAAATTTTCATAAATTTTCGAATTCGGGTTTTTTCGGGTTTGAGCTTTTTCGGGTTCGGGTTTTTTCGGGTTTGAACTTTTTCAGGTTCGTGTTTTTTCGGGTTTGAGCTTTTTCGGGTTCGGGTTTTTTCGGGTTCAGGTTCAGGCGGGTTCGGATAGTTGACTTTTTCTAGTCAATCGGGTTCGGAATCGGGTTTTCGGGCGGGTTTTTTTCGGGTCGGGTTCACTTTGCCACCTCTACTTATATCCCTCTAATTTTACTTGATGCATCAACAGAAAAAAATACTATAGTTTCTAAAGAGAAAAAGGTTGATAAGGACAACCTATAAAATACTATTTTTTACCCACTGTTGACCATAGTAAAATTGTTACTAAAAGCTGCCGCTCAATAACCCAACCGAGCTGAGCCAAGCCACTGATCGGCATGGCCTCCTGCAATTCACGGGCCAACACGAGAGCCCCGAAATACTCGCACGATTGCATAACCGTTACACCTTGACGTGTTAACAGATATGTACAAGAGGACGTGTCACCAAAGCCCTAGGTCATACGGACAACCACTATATATACCTCACATCCTTAATTCCAAGGTATGTTTAATTCACCACAAAAACCTTTTTTACACCAAAAAACCAAAAATACTCTCTGACTTAGGCATCAGAGTACTAACACGAGGCCAAACCCTCGCCGCTCTTAGGTGCTGTTTGTCTTGCAGGTCCAACCTCTGGAAACTCAGAGCCGATCTTCACCAGCCTTTGACGAAATAGGAAAATTCAACTCCTTTTTCTCCAAATCAAATTTTTAACTTTAAGTTATTTAAATTTCCTATCCAAATGAAAATCTTCTTGAAAAGTCATTTGAAAAATAATATATTTTCAATTGGAAATCTTCAAACACTCTAATCTGATTATTGAATCGATTGAACCAATTAAACTGAGTCAGATTTTAAAACATTATTTGATATATATTGTAATTTGATGTACTCATTAACAGGGGCGGACCCAGGAAAGTTTTGAAGGGGGGGGGGGGCGAAGAAGTATATTGAATTTTTTTTAATAAATATAGAATACTTTTGTTAAATAAAGTATACAAAAAAAATAATATAAATATAAATCCAAGATGCAATTGTTGTTGTGATCAACTTATAAATTTGATGCTTTGTAAATCATGCTTGAATGCTTTACTTTGATTTGTTTATCTTGAAACTTGTAAAAAGAGAAAAAAATACTTATGGTACGATATGCTTAGGGTTATGGCTACTTATAATGCAACAATTTTTTTGGCATCATAATATATATGCAACAATTTAATCCTTCTGCTTTTTGTAAAAGGATAATTTTAATCATATATATGAGGATTCCACCTTATTGTAATAGGAACAAATTAAAGTATAACTTTCTTTAACCTATCAAATATTGGATTAGGGTCTTAATAAATTACTTTTATTTTATCCATTAAAATTTAAATTGGGCCAAAATAAGTTACTTTTATCTAAAAGTTATACAAATACATGACCCATGTAACTCATATATAGAAGTATAAGGAAATTTGGAAGGGGCACGTTTAATTTTAGGGGGGGCCACTTTGAGCAAAAAAAAAATTTAGGGCGGACAAGGTATAATAATCCCACCCCTTTTTGGGGTTTACAAGATTTTAGGGGGGGCGATGGCCCCTGCCTGCCCCCCTATAAGTACGCCCCTGCTCATTAATAAACACAAATACCTTTTACAAAACTTTCTCAAGACCTGAAGTATTTCTCATCCTTTCTTTCTTTTCTTTACCTACTTCATTTTCTTACATGCAGAAGTAATTTATTCATTGAATTCATGTTCAAATTCTGCTCCCACTGAAGGGGAAGATATTACATGTTATTAGATAATAAAAGAATTGGTTGAGTTATCCAATAACCCGATTTGGGTGGAGGATGTATAGTTTTTTTTTTAAATGTTAAAAATATCCTTAATAAACTTAAATCCATCATGAAGAAACAAATACATGTTTAAATTGTCGAAGGTTACAAATAAGTCAAATTACGTGCAGTAAATGCACATGTGTATAGTTTAATTTCTTTTATGTATTATAAGGGTGTTACTAAACACCGCCCCCTTTTTGCTATTCACCACCCCACTTTTTACACTTTTGCCCTTTGCTTCATTTTGCTTCATTTTCTAAGGTTTCAAATCCTCTAAAATCTTGAAACTATCACGAACGTAAAATAGCCCGAGAACTTCGGAAATGGACGATAACGTGCCGTATTTTGATGACAATGTAAGAAAAATGCAATTTTTTGGGAGATTTTGGGCTGATGACCGTGCCGCGGCATGCTGCCTTCCTGGGGCGGCATGAGCCATGGTATGACGCCGGCAAATGCCACGGCGTGCCGCCTTAGGAGGGCGGCACATGCATTTTTTAATATATTTATTATAAAAAAAATTTTATGCTAAATATAAACATAGGGTATTTAGTTCCTATTATGACTAGGAGAACTAGTCCATACCAAACCTTCAGGAAAAATCCACAAAATTCGTGCTTCCACATATTTCGGGTCGGGTCACGATTTGGACCAGGTTAACAAGAATTCCAGACACAAATAACAATATATGTAATTAAGTTTGGAGGATAGTTTTCATTATCTATTTTTGGGAAATCACTGTCAATTTCAATTTAGCGAAAAATGGGATAACATTATTGTACATTTGTCAATGGAGCATTAGACCCAAACTAATAATATTTAACATAAAAATTATCTTTTATAAATATATAAAAAAATGCATGTGCCGCCCTAGGAGGGCGGCATGCAGTGGCATATGCCACACCAGGAGGGCGACATGCCGTGGCTAGTGGCATATGCCGTGGCTAGTGCCTAGGGCAGCACGGTCATCTGCCCCAAATCTCCCCAAAAATTGCATTTTTCTTACATCGTCATCAAAATACGGCACGTTATCGTCCATTTCCGAAGTTCTCGGGCTATTCTACGTTCGTGATAGTTTCAAGATTTTAGAGGATTTGAAATCTTAGAAAATGAAGCAAAATGAAGCAAAGGGCAAAAGTGTAAAAAGTTGGGACGGTGAATAGCAAAAAGGGGGCGGTGTTTAGCAATTCAGGTATTATAATCCAATAAAGATATAGAGTAGGGATAATAGTTGTCCAAGGGTTGGGCCGCCCGCCCAAACCCATAAGCTCGCCCGATATTTGGGAGTGTTTAGACATAAAAGTGAAGCCTGTTGGAGGGACTTGGGAAAAAATTTTGAAGCTCATTTAGAAAATGGCCCGAGCTTGGTTTTGAGTGTTAAAGCCCAAGCCCGCCCCAGGCCCGGCCCGTTTAGATAATAATAATATAATTTTTATATTACATTAGATTAATTCAAATCCTACTATTTTATAATCCGGACAAAATTGAAATTTGATAAATAATTTTTTTTAGTTCAAATCCTAGTTTTTTAGGTTTTATAATATGGTCACAATTAAAATTTTATAACTAAATTTAAATAATAAAATTATATCAATTTTTAGTAATAGAAATTTAGAAATATGTTTTTAAAAAAGGTACAATCGAAAACATAAAGTATATACTAAATGTTATTTGAAAGACCTAGAGAATTTACCAAAGGCTCCATTTGAGGATCGATGAGGAGACTCCATCTGATTTTTTTTTCCTTTTCTGTCTTTTCTCACTTGGTTAATTACTAAGAAAACCCTCAATTGGTTTCTCACCATTCCCTTTTCCTCCAACTCTTTTTCGTAATTACAAAGGTTTTAACCAGTTGAATGTAAAGCATTTATTGATCATAAAATCATATATTATTTATTTACTAAGAAGATCCTTAATTAGTTTCTCAACATTCATTTTTCCTCCAGCCTTATGAAATTACTATTTGATCCCATGTTTGGGTTAATGAGGGACTAGATTATTAAACATTTTAGTCTTTTTCCACCTACCAAATTACTTTAAGACCCTAAACTTTGGTTAATGTTGAGATGGATAACTCTACCTTTTGGTCTTTTGCTAAAGGTGAATGTGAACGCAATTAATTGTGGTTTTAAAAGTATGTTTATCCGCAATATTGATTTTTTTTTAAAAAAAATGCATTATTATAAATTTCATGTTCAAATAAAATGATTATAGCCTTATTTTTCGAAAAAAAAAATGATTATAGTCTTATAAAGATGGTTTTTTCTCCATGCTTATATTGCAATATATCCTTCTATCTTTGTTTGATAAATTAAGTGATAACAACTTTAAAAAGGAAATTGTATGACAACAACTATAAAAACTTTTATTTTCTACAACAACATGTTTTGAGGCACTACTATTTTACTTTGCCAGATTAGTTCTTCAATTATAAGATTTGCTCCAAATATCGAATTTACTAACAACCTACAACCTACTGACATATATAAGAAACCAAGAGAAAAAAAATCCCTATAACTAAAATGATTTGCTAGCCACATATCAAGAATGATCAACGCGCCAAAGCGAGCCGATAAACATCTACTCACATATATGATAAGAACCAAGAATGCTCAACGCGCCAGCGTGAACTAATCAACTTGTTTTCCATTATTTGTACTCTTATAGTTAGTATAGATAGATGAGTTACTTTATTTATAAAGGTTGTCAGGTTATAAACTTTTCTTATACGAAACTCTTTTTTTTTGGTTGAAAAGAACATTAAGATTAACATTAGGTCTTAACAATCCTGGATGTAGTGAGGCCCATACAATCATTCATTACAGAATCAAAAATAAATGGAGGGATGAAAGAAAAAGTCTTAAAAGAATCCTCCATTTCCGTAGCATAGTTGGCTAAATAGTCAACCTCTTGAGTTCGCTTCCCTATGCTGGTGCTCTAACCTGCAGCTCGAGAAGTCTCGCATGAGTTGTTATAAAGCTTGTTGTTTGAGTGGTGTTTATCCAATATATTGCTAAGGAAATACAAAACAAGCTCTTTATAAAGGCCAAGATGCTTAAAGAGTTATCTTTGGATAACATGGACCAAGTGGGGGGTTTTAAGTCATTTGGGCTTGATTCTCCTACTAATGGACCTAGTTAATAGACTAATTTTATAGTGAAAAGATGGACACTTGGGGTTGTCGCAACGTCCGGGTCCGGGGTCTGAACCCTACCGTTTAACGACTTAAAAAACTAAACTATGGAATCGCCACTAATCTTTTTTTTTTTTTTAACCTAGGTGTGATTAGCCACCTATCCAATTATTAAGCCTGATGTTAACTTAAGCTTGACGAAGATAACACTAAACCTAATAAACGGTCTTCTAACGAGAGTCCTAAAGGTTCGGGAGTCTGGTACGCATGGGGAAGGATTAGCACCCCCACGACGCCCATCAAAAGACGGCACTGACTAGTCTAGACTTAACTGTGGGTTTCTATTATTGGTTGTTTCTATCTTTAAATATTTTCATGCCATTAAACTCTTTTATTAATCCTCAAAACCAAGCAAGAAAACAAGCCAAAATGGGTTTTTGGATTTTGAAATAGGAATGTCGGGAACTTTCCCGTTTTCTATTTTGTTCTCTTTTTGGGCTCCTCATGAGAGGATTTTCTTTAAAACTTACCTTTAAAACGACTCTTTTTAGAAAAACAGTTTGATGGGAACCTTCCCATTTTGTAAAAGAAACTGGATGGGAACTCTCCCTTCCGACCACTAAACTAGAAACTAACACTAATGGGAACTCTCCATTCTTTTGAAAACTTTGAGAAAAAAGACTCTTTTTTTGATTGATTTTTTTGTCTTTCGAAAAATCAAAGAGAACAAATGCAAGCACAAACCCTTTTAATTTTTGAAAAAAGGGTTTTTATTCTTTCTTTTTTGATTTTGTTAACAACTAATTCTCTTTTTATTTTTATTTTAACTGACTCAATTACCCTAAATTAAACCCTTATTACTGATTATCTTTCCTTGGTTCTTAAATGACTTAATTACCCTGAATTAAGCCATTTTATTTTCCCTAATCTCTGCTTCTTACTAAACTTAATTACCCTGAATTAAGTCGATCAATGACTTACTTAATTACCCTGAATTAAGTTGATTACTGACTCACTTAATTACCCTGAATTAAAGTTGATTACTGACTCACTTAATTACCTTCAATTAAATTACTTATTACTTACTTAATTACCCTGAATTAAGTTACTTATTACTTGCTTAATTACCCTGAATTAAGTTACTTACTGACTTGTTTAATTACACTGAATTAAACTATTCACTGACCTACTTAATTATCCTAAATTAAGCCTTATTACTGATTCATCGTTTCTTACTTCTTACTCCTTAAATCTTGATCTTGATTTCTTTTTGATATTTTAGTCTTTGATTAATCACTAAATGTATGGATGCATATGATGAATGCGATTTCAATTAATGCATAATTACCAGATAATTATACGAGGAATGCCATCTAGGGACCCGCCACTCATATTGGCTAAAACCCCCATCCGGTTATTCCAAGCCTAGGAAATTCGGATTAAAATGGACAACTCTGTCGACATTTCAACTGATTATTCCATCATCGGAGTCCATTTACTTTGGTCAAATGAACATGGCATCAATAATTTTTAAGGAAATTAAACATGCATGCACATGTAATCCTACTTAATTGATTAATTCCTAGAGGTACTAAACATAATCTTATTAATTCAAAGGTTTAGCTATATGTAAAGCCGCAAGCCCAAACTCAAAAAGCCCAAATGCAAGAGATAAGGCCCAACTAAAAATTCAATCAACAAGAAAAAGTAATTAAACTTAACCCACAACTATTTGTAAAGCCCAAAACAATGTAAGCCCAATAAGAAACCTAAACCATTCTTTATTCCAAGATAAATTCCAATTTTTAAATTAATAAGTAGAAGTGATCCAAATTCTAGAATTTCTAAGGCTTAATCCAAATTAAAAGACTTAAATAATCCCTAATTCATTATTCCATTTCTAGGTTAAAGGCTCATCTTTAATTACTAAACCCCAAACTTTATTAGCAAATCAAACTACCTTAGCTTTATTCAATTCTCAAATTGTTTAACATACTAATTACCAAATAATACTTATTCTAAATTTTGAATTAATCTATCCAACATATATATATTTATTTATTTCTTTCTACCAAAGATTATTTCTTTCCAACTATTTTAATTAAATAATGTTAATTTCATTAAACTAAAGTAACAGGCACCTAATTGGACAAAATTAAAACCTAAAGGACCAAATCAGGCCAATACAGGAACCTTATTGAAATCGGAAAGGAGTTTGTGTATTTAAATGAGTAAAGTTATTAACTTTTGGACCTAATTGACTTAAAATAAGGGTCAAATTAAATAACTAACAAACAACATACTTGAAATTAAAATAGAAACCCAAGAGTATTAGACTAGTATAAGTACTAACATTTAGACGGGAAAAAACAAAACCTTTAGAAATTCTCTCACCTCTCTCTACCTTTACTTCGCCGGAACTCAATGACCATGGTGGCGCCGCTGTACCGGAGAAGTTTCCAGTCACCGTCTAAGCCGAGATTTCACCGAGAGACTCGTTTCGACGCCCCCGTTCCGGATCTGGTCTCTATTTTGGCAAATGAAGATGGAAACCTCCTAGATATGTCCTTGCCGAATCGATATCTCAAGCCCTTCGGTCTGAAAATTCCACCGTCGAATCACCCCAGCTTCAAGGTATGTTTATCTCCTCCTTTTTCTTTATACTTTCACCGTTTTACTTTTCAAATCTAACACCCCTACTTTGGAGCCATGATTCTCTAACTCTTAGTTGTTTTGTATTTTTGGAAGGAGATGGCTAAGAAAGGATGATGAGAGAAGGGGAAAAAGGTGAAGGATTTGTCGGTGGAAAAGGTAAAAGCTTCTTCCTTTTTTCTTGTTTTCTGTATTGTTTCCAAAGCTCCTAGAAAAAGACTACTGGGAAGTTATATATTTTTTTTATTTTCTGTGATACTCTTGTTACATGAAAAGAAAAGAATTCTTATGGTTTTTTTTTTTGCTCTCTGTTGAAAAGTAATCAAACTGTAGACTAGGGTTTTTCGTTTTTTGGAATCTATGCTTGTATGGGAAAAGTGGCTAGGGTTTTTTTTTGAATCTGTGTCCCTAATCTCTTGATGAAAATGTAGTATATAAAGCCCCCCTGCCTTCTCTCTCTCCACCGTTCCTTCCTTTTCTATCTTACGGCCCTCTAAATTTGCTGCTTTCTTCCCATTTTGCAACCTGCTAATTTCCTTTTCTCTCCTTGCAGGGTACTGACTTGGACCAACGAGGAGCTCCCTTTTGAATTCTGGCCTCTCGGGCTTTGACAGCTCAAAGGGTAATTCTCTTGCTCTCTATGGTTTTAAATTTTAATTTCAGGAAAATACCCTTGTCTTGTCCTTTTGTGATTTGTGTGCTGGCAGTGGATGAGAATCAGTGTGTGAGTGCGTGCACAATATGAATGTGCTCTGAATTTGTCTTCTTGTGACTTATGATTTGTTTGTCACATGTGTCTCCAGGTAATCTTGGCTGCTGAGGTGGCATTTTGGTGGCTTGCCAGAGCCAATCACGAGCTGCCTCATTAGTACAATTTCCTTTTTTCCTCTCTTTTAATTTTCTTAAAAAATATGCTCTGAAAATGCTCTCTTTATTCATGCTCTGCCTTAACCTTAACTTGAAAATGATGTTCTGTTGATATGAGATGAAAAATGCTGCTAGAGTGAGCTTTGATCTTGGCAACTGGAAGAACCTCTGTTTCGTTGTTGCTTGTATTGGTTCAATATGTGCATTGCCTGTTTTGCCTTGGCATGAATTTGTGCTCATTCTTCACGTTGCTCCGAAATGCCTGTTTCAATCCTTTTTTTACTTGACCTTTCGTGTTGCTCAGTACCCTGTTTGATTCCCTCTATACATGTTTATTATGCCAGTACAAAATGCCAAGGTTAGATGTACAAATGCCTTGCTTCTCCTTTGTTTCTGAATTTGTTTGATTACTTTGCTGGCCTTGTGAATATGTGTTATGTTTTCTGGCTTATGGAAGCTTGCTGAAATTGTTGAATGCTTGCCTACCTAAAAAATTTTGTTGTTTTACCCTGTTTTCTTGCTTAATGAATTGTCCATTTATGCTTGGTTGCAGTGCACCTTTTCCCTGATACTTGGATGCCTTTGATCCTTGTTTATCGACAATGATTTGCAAATTTTGTTTATGCTTCCCACTGTCAAATCCAATCTTTCAGAAGCTTTGGAGGACACATGAGTTGGCCACATTCAAAGCCTGTGTGAGAAACAATAGCCTGCAGGCCCATGTAAATGTAAAATTGTAGCCATTAAGGGGACCAACGCCAATTGATATACCACCCGAAAAGAAGAAATCAACCTCGTCATTTTTGTATTTTCTGTATGTCATAAAACTGTAAAATGTAAAATTCTTTTCACAATTTCAAGCTCTTTCTAATTTTTGGTGTCTTGTAAATGCTTTCGGCTCCCCCACTTATCAAACCCCAAATGAAATCCTAATTGAAGTGGCCGAATTATGTTTTAGCAGAGCTAAAGGTTCAAATGTCCACAAGCAAATAAACCACATTCCCATTTAAGAAGTGGTCAAAACTAAGGCCCAATGTGGAGAGCTTAAAGGGTATGATTAAAATGATCCCAAGCAAGCAACGCATATTCCAAAAGCCCGAAATTAATAAATAGAAAAAGTAGAAAAAGAGATGAGAGGACCAAATGAATTAGTAAGTTAATGGGGATAATGGAAAGGATTTGAAAGGAGTAAGCAAGGAATTGAGATGAAAGGAAACATTTAGGCATGGTAAAAAGAAACGAAAATGCCTAATAATGAAAGCGAAGAGATGGAAAACAATTAGGAAAATTGAAAAATGGGTGTCTACAGCTGCCCCTCTTTGCGAGGTTTCTAATTATCATTAAGTGTGCAAAAGAGTAGTTTGTACACTTTATGAGAGATAGGAAGTGCGCAAAGACGTAGACACCCGTTTTATTGAAAAACTTTGAGAAACCAGTAATTTGAAATTTTTAGGATAGACCACCCTGTATCAATCGAAAATAGCTTGTGAAAGCCCACTCTAAAATAAATAACTGGAGAATAAATCACCCTGGATCATTCCGAACTGAACTGAAGAATGACCACCCTCGATCATACCGACGCAAACCGAAGAAAGACCACCCTGGGTCAACTGAAATAAACTGAAAAACGACCACCCTCGATCATTACAACATAAACTGAAGAAAGACCATCCTCGGTTAACTGAAATAAGCTGAAGAACGACTACCCTCGATCCTTCTGACACAAACTAAAGGAAAACCGCCCTGGGTCAACTGAAATGAACTGAAAAAACGACCATTCTCGATCATTTCGGACTAAACTGAAGAAAAGACCACCCTTGGTCATTGGAGCATTGAATAATTGTAGAATTGAAGAAAGACCACCCTGGATCATTGAAGTAAATTGAAGAATGATCGCCTTGGACCAAATGAAATTAACTGAAGAAAGATCGCCCTGGATCGATTAACTGAAGACGGACCACCCTGGGTCCATTTGAAAATCACTTTGAGAATGATCACCCTGGATAAAATTTGAAAGCAACTGAAGAAAGACCGCCCTGGGTCAATTGAAATTATTGAAAAGAGACCGCCCTGGATCAATTAAAATTTACTGAACGGAGACCGCCCTGGGTCAATCAACTGAATGACCTGCCCCGGGTCATCTTGAGTAACTTGGAAATTAACTTAAGCATCTGAAGACTTCTTTGAACAATTTGTTCTTATGATGAATTCTGATTGTTGGAATCTTTCCTTAGGAGAACTTGCTCTGAAAATATGCTTTAATGCCAATTAAAATGCACTGTGATGTAATGCCAATGCATGGTAATGCAAGGTGTATGCATGATGTGTTATGAATTTTCCTTTGATTCGGGGTTCATGGCTCCGCATAGTTCCAAATGTGCTCCATCAAGTCCTTTGTCTTAGCATTTGCCATCCCTCTAAATCGTTGCCCCTTGAATTAACTATTTTCAGCAAGCCTTATTCCACCTTCTTCATTTCTTACTTTGCCCCCACTTTGTCTTTCTTTGCATGCCTTAGGCCCCATTTTCTTTCTGAATAGTATCTGTTCTAGCTTTTGGTTCTCTTGCCCCAAGTGACTGTTTACTTCTTCCAATCCCTATTTTGAATGTTTCGTGAATAGTTCCACGCATGTTCGCCCTTTATTATCAGTGATGAAATAAAATGCAAGTATTCAAAAGCAATTATTACTAAGAAATATCTATATTTCACCCAAAATATATTTTAAATAAATTATAGAATAAGAAAGGTAGCGCCTCCTGACGATGAATACTCTGACGACGATTTGGTGACGTTGCCAAAAGATTCTCAAACCAAGTTTTGGTGTTGCTATTCCTGACTCAGTCTAGACCAGACACTCACCCTTTCGACCTTAAGAGATGTTCTTGAAGTATGTTCTCCACTGGTTGTGCTTTTCCAATTTGAACTGTTTCTTACAGGTTTTCAGTCTGAAATTGTCCATTCATCTTATTCTTTTCCATCCCATATTTATCATTTCCTTCGTCTTGTTTCCTTATCAAAGCTTTGGGTGGCTCTTAAAATTCCCATCCTTGCTCTAGACTGCCCTTTCGGGTTTTCACCCTAGAGCTTCTTTTTTTTCTTCTTCTTCCTTTTTCTTTTTCTTTCTTTTTTATGCACTTGAAAGCCCCAAATTCACCCGAAAACCTTTTTTGAAAGTTTTGACCCAAAACATTTTTCAAAATAGGACTGTTATTTTTGTTGAGGAAAAAAAAAAATCTCCTCTCGAATGTCCTCACTTGATCAAAGATGGACTTTTATTAGGCACGTAATGTACGTTGTGGTTTAAGGTTGCCAAAGAAAGGATATAAAGGCTCAAAAATATAATTAAGGGTAATTGAATCAAGGATCATTTGTGTCGTGTGAAGGATCTTCTCATACTAATTGTCCTTTGCTCCATCTTATACCTTCGTTTTTCCTTTTACTTTCTTTTTCAATTTTCATTTTCATTTTCATTTTCACTTTCATTTCATCATTTTCTTTTTTTTTTCGCTCTTTTCCTTTTATGGATTTTTTTCTTCTTTCTTTCTTTTCTCGAATTTCTTGATGGAGTGAACTCAATGCCCCTTACTCATTACTATCAGGATACTCCATTTGAATGCCAACCCCTTCTCTCGAGGCTAATTCTTCTTTACCTTTGCCCCCCAGTGTGGAGGGTGATCCTTGATTAGGGTTTATTGAAAAGAAATTAATTAGGCTCAAAGAGGGACAACAAAGGATATTTTCTACAAGTGAAGGGAATATGAAAGAAAGCTATTTATCACTTCAAGGTTGGATATCTTCATCGAAGAGCATCACTCATGAAAACAAATTTTTGAAATCATTTTTGAGAAATCATTTTTTTGAAAAATCTTTTAAAATAATATGACTCTTTTGAAAATCATTTTGTTGGACTCCTCTGGAGACCCCGAGTGCTTTTTTATTATTATTACTTTTTTTTTATTTGGATGGGAAGTATTTTTTGAAAGAGAATCTTGCCCCCTGGCTGGGATGACCTGCACATTTGAGTTTGACATTGGCGGATTCCTTTATGTCCAATGTTTATCAGCTTTGTGGATCCCTTATGGAGTGAATCTCGAAAGGTCTGAGGGTAGTGCCTGATCCTCAGTGTCTTCAGGGTTGGGTTTATTAGCATTTTTCATCATTGAACCCCAACTCGTCTCGAGCGTCTTTGCATTCATTGTCAGTTGGCATGAACAGCAGAATATATATATATATATATATATATATATATATACAAAAAGCAGAATAGCAAATAGTAATAGAGTAAATGAAGAGAGAAGGGAAACTTATATATAAACTTCTGAAATGCACTTTATTTCATTACTCATGATAAAAAGAAAACATGTAAGATGACATGCATGTAAAAGAAAGCCCAACATAGAACTATTCACCAACACTCTTAGGCATAAGTGCCGGGATAAAAGTTATTACATCTCCCTACTACTTGAAGTAAAATGACATTCATACTTTGACACATTTTTTGGGACCAACTAGCTATCTCCTCAACTGTAATGCTACTTTCCCTGACTGGCCTCCCACACAGAATTCAATTTGATACTCATCCATCAGCTTTTGCACTTTTCCTTTGAACTCTAGGCACTCGCATATCCCATGTATCCCCCCATGATATGGACATACTTCTTCTAGCTCTCCATCTTCAAACTTCCCCCTTTCGACCATTCCTGCCTTCACTAAAGCCTTAAAAACTGAACTAAGAGGAGTGCTTATCTCGGAAACCTTCCTCTTGATAATCTCTCCAGTTTCAACCATGTTTGCATGTGCTTTCCCATGATCTGGCAAAGGATTAACTTGTGCCACATTGCTAAAACTCAGCTTCCCAGACCTTACTAAGTCTTGTACAGCATATTTCAACCTCCGACAATTCTCTATTGTGTGTCCCTCAGACCCGGAGTGATAATCGCAATGAGCTTTAACATCATACCATGTTGGTAGCAGAGGTTTCATGGGATTAACATAGGGCACCCTTTGCAGTAAGTTTTGTTGGAGTAGTTGAGGTAGAAGTTTAGTGTAAGTGTATGGAATTGGGTCAATGGGGACTTTGTTCTTTATGGGATCTGTACTTCCTGCAGAGTATGCTGGAGCTTTCTGCTGTGATGGCTGTGAGGAACCTGGGATAGGATTAGAAGGCCTTGGACGGAAGGGTGCCCCTCCAACTGCATTGATGTCTCCCGAGTGCTGATAATTGTAAGGATAGGCATGAGGTGGTGCATAATACCCATAAGCATGGTATGAAGGTTGGATCGGTGTGGGTGGGCGATTGTAGTTGGCTGAGTTCTGGCCATACTGGGGGTAATTGTATGCTGGAGGTGGATAATAAGGTTTATAGGGCTCCTCATTGACATTACTGACTTCCTCATTCTTTTTCCCAACCTGTCCTTTCTTTGTTTGATCTGCGACAATGATCCTTCCTGATTTGATGCTATTGTCGAACTTCTGTCCTATCACCACAATCTTTGCAAAAGGTTCACCTGACATGTTGAACAATTTTTCATAGAAGATGGACTTCTGGGTGTCGATGAAAAGACCTGAAATTTCTGTTTCCTCTATTGATGGCCTGACTTCAGCCGCCTTATCCTTCCATCGTTGAGCAAACTCCGTATAACTCTCAGTAGGCTTCTGTTTATACCTCAATTTACAATTGAGGGTAAATTGGTCTTTGCATGTACTAGATCAAGATGAGTGGTCAGGATTTGATCAGAAATCCTGCTAGGACTTAGTCTCCATACCACCCTGATTAAGGAAAAATCTTGCAATTAATGAATAAAGGCCAAAATTAATAATTAGATTAATTAATAATAATTATTTTTAGAATAATTATCATTAATCACTCCCTATGTGCCGCCCCTACCTATAGGGATGTGGTGCAGCAAGTCTCAAGGGTGCAGCTTCCTTAGATACAGTAACCTGATACCTCAGGCAGAGAGTAAGGAAGGGAGTTGTATACTACCTGACCATGCAGGTGGGAGATATATCATGGGATAAAATAATCTAAGTCTTTCCCATACCCAGGGAAGGCCGCCCTATGCCTATCATAGTCATATGATGCAGTCTCCTCATCCCTTGCACTGAGGAGGCAGGGAGCAAGAGAGTAACAACAAGAGAAGCACTTACTGAACTAAGGGAGGTATGATATATTATCACTCACCACCCTTATACATGATCACCCTAGTATAGTGGTCAAGGCGTCCCTGCTAATAGTACTCCTCTGAGAGGCAAACTTGCATTTTGTTCATTTAAGGACAAAGAGGTAAGGTTGAGAAATACTACTAGGTAGGGGGTGCGGCTCTATGAAGGGGTTTTACCATGATGTTCCTTGATATACATAGGTCATCTAGGTGAAATTTCATCTCAAACAGACTTAGCATGAAAAACTTATGCTAGTTTTTCAGTTAAGAACAGTTTGGGGGGACAAACCAACTTCTCTATGCAAAAGAGTTCGGTCTCACTTGGATTTTTTCCCATAACCTTATGGTGATAATCTAAGTGTACTGGTAGAAAATCAGCTTCTTTTGCCTTAGTATGAAAAACTTATGCTAGTTTTTCATTTAAGGACAACCTAGGGGTGGAAACCTAGTCCACCATCAAGGGGAGCTCAGTTTTATTTAGAATTTTTTCCATAGTCTTATGTGGATATTCTAAGACCCTTGGCAAGATTTTAGCTCATTCAGACTTAGAATGAAAAACTTATGCTAGTTTTTCATTTAAGGACAGTTTGAGGTGAGAAGCTCGGTTTACTATGAAGGAAAGCTCAGAATAAGCCAAGATTTTAACCATAGTCTATGGCTGGTATACGAAACCTAATGGTAAAGTTTGAGCTTGATCCAAGGTCGTTTGTGACTTTTACACATTCTTCAATTAAGGACAAAGTGGCTTTATCACCCTGGTATGGCCATAACTATCAGTAAAAGGGTATTTTCGTCCTTGGAAGGCCTAAATACGGCTAAGTATAGAGAATTTCGTGGCCTAGGTGATATCTCTCATACCCCATGGTCACCTCTCAGCCAATTTAGTAGTTTCAGCTCAATGGGGGCAACAGGGACTACACTTGATACAGTAGATGTAACTTATCACCTCATACTACCTAACATCTCATACTACCTAAGTACTATGAGGAGGGAGTCGACTATAGCTATGAGGGACGCCTCACACCCTTCTCCTCACCTTCATATCACCTGCTGCAGCATCTAGAAGGAGAAGGAAGCTCCACGGCGATTTCCTGGAAGTTTCCTCCGACCAATCAGAAGAGTTCGCCTTCCTCAGCAAGTAAATTACTTCCTCAGCAAGTAGAAGCCCGCCAGTTTCAAGGCCCAGGCCGCCCCCTATATAAAGGAACCATTCCAAACTTCAGAAATCAAGTCCTGCACTTCACGCTTCCTCCGAGAATAAACTTTAAGCTCCGGCTTATTTTCTCTCTGGCCCAGCGCCTTTTTATTCATGTTCATCACGAGTTCTTACTCGTTCTTTACTTTTCTCTTGTTCAATCTCGTCCAAGGACGTTAAAACAAAAATCTCTTGTTTATTTTAGAGAAGACGACAATTGAATTGTCCTTCTCCCCTCTGTTTATCACTTTTGGAAGTCAATCTAGTGGATCGATGATTTAAATGCTTCGGTGTGACTTTGATCCAGTCCCCACAAATCGCTCTGATCTTTACTTTTTCTCTCAACCTAGTTTCTTTGTTAATTTCAGCAAATTGACTGGCACGCCCTCATGCTGTCATTAAGTAGTTTTCGCAGAAACTCTATCAAGAGATTTTTGGCGCAACATCTCTTTTTGGCACGCCTGGTGGGACCCAACTAGGTTGGCATCCCATCTGTGGTAATCCATAAGGCATCTTGCCCACATCTCTGAAGATTTTCCTACTTTCTCTCTATCTAGTCGGCGATCCCCGACTTTCTCTCTCTCTATAGTCGAAGGTGCCCACCTCTAGGAGGTCCACACTGACGACTCCTTCTACGTTCTAGGTGGGACACAGCATCCTGTCTTCCCATCTCAACATTTGAAGGCTTTCTTTCTATTTACTTTTCTTGCACTCATACCTAGCTATGCCACCTAAGGGAGGAGATAAGAAACCTCAAGACTCATCAAGCCAGAGTCCACTTGGAGCTACTCCGCTTGGATCTACTGGGTTGAGAGATGAGGAAGCTGAATCCCCTCTCAAACTGAATGATGTTACCATGTGGAAGACTCTCAGGGGTATCGCTTCGTTACTTGAGAGATTTGAAAACTCTCAGGAACGTATGATACAACAACTAGCCCAGCAAAGAGTCGACTCCCAGGAAAACATCCAGCAGCTCATCAATAGGTTGGATGGTAGACTTGGAGGACAAGGACTTGGGGGGCAAAACCAACCACTGGTTAATGCTCCACCTGCTGCCATTCCCCTCCAACAAGTCCACCCTGAGGTGAATAACCATCAGGTTCCACCTCCACCTCCTATCCTTCAGGGAGTTATCAACCCTGGGATTGGAGGTGAAAACCAACAAGATATTGGTGATAACGCTGCTGATAACGCAGAGGAGGACTTCAACCCTGTTGAACCTCGTGCTGCGACCTATGTACCACCTCATGTGAGGAATGGTAATGGCAATGGAGTAAGAGATGGCCATCGACGCTATCCCCCTCTACGCCATCCTCCTCAAGAGAGACCAGTGAATCAGAATAACCTCAGGGAGATACTTGAGGATATGATTGGTCCAGCTTACCGAAGGATTGGACGACCCTCCTTCCAGAAGCCCTACCTAGAGGAGTATGATAGACTATATCCACTTCCTCGAGGGTACAAGGTCCCTGACTTCACTTGCTTCTCTGGAACCTCAAGTGAACAGTCGACCTTGGAACATATTGCTCGCTTCACCGTGCAATGTGGAGAGGCTAACTCTGGATACCACAAGCTTCGTCTCTTTCCCAACTATGTCACTGGAATGGCATTTACATGGTATATCAACCTACCGCCTAATTCCGTGAGAACTTGGGAAGAGATGGAGAAGTTGTTCCATACTCAGTTCTATAGGACTGAGCTTGAGGTCTCCATGGCTGACTTATCCCGCCTTTATCAAAAGAAAGGTGAATCAGCCGAGGATTACTTAGCTCGTTTCAAGAAGCTAAGGAATAGGTGTCGTACACCTCTTCAAGAGATGGAGTTCGTACGTCTAGCTCAAAATGGACTTGTTATCGAGTTTCGAAAGAAGTTCGAAGGAGTCGACTTCAGAGACTTCTTCGAGATGTCAACCAAAGTGACTAGATATGAAACCCTTCTCTGTGAAGAGAACGAACGAATGAGTTCATCTTATGGCACTTACTATCAAGAGCCAAACTATGAACTTGGAATAGCTGAGGTAAAGGTTGATAAGCCTATTGAGTGTCCTTGCCTAGTGAAAGCAAGGCTTGAACACCCTCAGACCCAAGAAAGGTTTGCACCTATATATCAGCGTCAAGCTGATAAGAAATCTTATGAAGGAAGCAAGACTTATTCATTTGATACTTCAAAGATGGATGAGATCTTCGACTTCTTACATAAGTCTGGTGTGATTAACCTTCCTCCTGGGCATGTACTTCCCTCACCTGAGACCATAAGGGGAAGAGAGTAATGCAGGTACCATGATTCATGGAGGCATACTACCAACAACTGTACTGTGTTTAAGAACATAGTACAGGAACAAATAGAGAAAGGACTCTTCAAGTTCCCTGAAGCCCCCAAAAAGGATATGGGAGTTGATAAGAATCATTTCCCTGCTCCTGTTCATATGGTCAACTTTAACCTCCCAAGGGATGAAAGAGTGACCAAGAAAGGAGAACCCACACCTAAGAGGACGTTCTTGGCTACAAACACCCCTTTGTCAGCCATCCCTCATTTAGAAGGTGAGTTCTGTTACCACACTTCTAGTGTTAAGAGGCTAGTGGATAGAACTAAGTCTTTGGGTTTGCACTCAGATCGTCCCTGGTATCCAGATACGGCTGATATGAGACTTAAAGCACCAAGGAGGAAGCTTGAACTCTCTTCGTCTGAGGATGAAGAGGAACCCATCAAGCATCTTCAAGCTTCTTCAAAGAAAGAAGTTCGAAGGAAGGTGGATTTCTCATCCAAAACTCCGCTCCAAAAGGAGAAAAGAAATAAGTCAAAGCATGTTCCCAGCTCGGGGGGTAAGCAAAAGACTTCTTTCCTTCCTCCGAAGTCAAGAAATTGGGAATTGGGGGAGTCATCAACTAAGGTGGCGCCATCCTCTTCGCACCTGGCTACATCTCTCCCTCACAAAAAGCAAAGGACCTCCAAACATGATAAGCAACCGAAGGTTGACTTCTCTCCTAAGTCCCAATGGACTAAGCGAGAGATTCGACCATGGTTAGATCATAGGAAGGAGGAACACCGTAATGCTGCTGTGAGAAAAGAGATAAAGGTACGAGAAGACCATGTACGACGTAAGATGGTCAAACCACCATCCAATGCTCAAGAGGGTGTGTGGCAAAGAATACAACATCCCAAGTTCCCTATTCAAAAGGAATAGAAAGACTTGGAGGAGACGTGAACTCCGTAGAAGGGCGAAAGCTCGAAAGGAGGACATGACTAACGCCATGCAGCTTGATGAGAGTGGATCACCACCTATCAACGAGATAGAGATACCTCTCATGAACTTAGCAGACAAGGGGGTAGAACTCTGCAAGGCAAAGATCCTCTCAGAGGAAGCAAAGCTCAAGGAAAGAGCCCTCCAACTTGATCAAAAGGAGGGAGAGCTGCAAGCTTTAAGGCAAACCTTAATTGACATAGTCTATGGGAGTGAAGATTACACTTGCCATGAACTAGCTCAAAAGGGTGCCATAAACGAAGAAGCAGTTCTCGCCTACCGAAGATTGGCTATGAGAGCCCTCACCATGGACTATGATGATAAGTTCGAACTCTGTGATATTGACGATGATTCATATTACAGAAAATTCCCTTATCATGCCTTGCAAAAGAAACTTGAAGACTGGCCTTCACATGAGGCCACTCAAGACCTCCTTCATCTTGAAGAAGGCATGTCTCCATGGCAAATATCTATCTTGCTTGAGAAGGCAAGAATAGATAAAGAAAGGAAAGAGTTTGAGGCTGATAGGCGAAAGCATATGAAGCTGAAAACCTTCTTTCCGAGAGACAAGAAGCTATAGATGATGCTTCTAAACAACTCCTTCGAAAGATCTTCGTCGAAGAACTTAAGTTGGAGAGATCTCAGAAGATTGAAGATGGGTTATTAACCCCTAACATAGAGGTTAATGACACCATGCTTGAAGAAAGTGCTGAACCAACTTCATCTGATCAAAACTTGGTATGCGATGAAGATGTGGAGGATGCTTTGGACGCTATGAGCGAGGAAGAAACTTTGGTTGCCGAGGACTTTGACAACAAATCTGTTGATTCATTGACCTTCGGGCAATTCATGGTCGACCTCAATCATATCACCCTTACACTTCCTTATACTTTCGCAGCCAAGCTAAAAGAGCGAGTAGAATCATTAGAGCCACCCTCTTCTCATGGAGTTGAAAATGTCACCGAGGAACCTAAAAAAGTAGACTCGGGGGGCAACAGCATTGATGAATCTAAGGTTATGGTCTTCACCAAGCCTGACGAGAGTGCCACATGTCACATTAAGCTTTTATACATTAAGGCTCATGTGGATGGCATCCCTTTAAATAGAGTCCTTGTTGACAATGGTGCAACAGTCAACCTCATCCCTTTCTCATCCTTGAGAAAGCTGGGGAAAAGTACTGATGACTTAATCAAGTCAGATGTTACTGTAAGTGACTTTTCTGGCGCCATAAAGAAGACAAGGGGCATATTGCCTGCTCAGCTCACCATTGGATCGAAAACATCCCTATCTGCATCATTTGTAGTTGATTCCTCATCAACCTACAACATGTTACTTGGGAGAGATTGGATTCACTCCAATTGGTGTGTACCCTCCTCATTACATCAACTCTTGATGTTTTGGAATGGTACTGAAGTTGAGATAGTTAAGGCAGATAATAGGCCTTTCAAGGTTGAGTCTCACGCGGTAGATGTGAGATTCTACTATGAAAGTACTGGACCTATTAGGTTTGTGGGTCAGGACAAGTATGGACAACCCTACCCCATCATCTCCAGTGGGGAAATCGAACTTGAAGCCTTGAAAGAGGCAATGGAAACTCTTGTGCGGCCTGATGCCTTGATTCCTTTCAAGCCGCTTCCATGTGACCCCATTATAGAAGAAGTTCTATGAGTGCACGACCTAAGAAGGTTGTGTTGGCCAACGATATCTTGAAAAAGCTATCGACCCTGGCCTTAGATATGAAGCTTCAAAGCTTAGAAGAGTCAACCACCCCATCAACTAATGTGGTTAATCAAGACTTAGATGAGATCACCATGGAAGAACTTGATCGTACTCCCATGAAACTTGATGATCTCAAGGCTGAGGTGCAAGACCCTTTACTCGAGGTGAATCTTGGCACTAAGGAAGAGCCTAGGCCGACTTACATAAGTCAATTGTTGGCCGAAGAAGACAAGCCACGCTTCGTAGCCCTCTTGAAAGAATATAAAGATTGTTTCGCTTGGGACTATGATGAAATGTCTGGCTTAAGTCGTGATCTGGTAGAGCATCGCCTCCCAATCATGAAAGACTACCATCCCTATCAACAACCTCCTAGAAGAATGGCTAATGAAGTCGTTCTTAAAGTTAAAGAGGAAGTTGAAAGGCTTCTTAAAGCAGGATTCATCCGTACCGCGAGGTATGTTGAATGGATATCAAACATTGTTCCTGTGGTTAAGAAAAATGGTAAAATCAGGGTGTGTGTTGATTTTCGTAAGTTGAATGCAGCCACCCTAAAGATGAATATCCTATGCCTGTTGCAGATTTACTTGTGGATGGAGCCGCCGAACATCGAGTGTTATCATTCATGGATGGGCATAGTGGCTACAACCAGATCTACATAGCAGAGGAGGATGTTCCAAAAACTGTTTTCCGTTGTCCAGGTGCCATTGGCACGTCTGAGTGGGTAGTCATGCCCTTTGGACTCAAAAATGTTGGTGCGACCTATCAACGAGCAATGAATGCCATCTTCCATGACATGATCCACAAGTTCATGGAAGTATACATAGACGATGTTGTGGTAAAGTCGCATAATCACTTTGACCACCTTGAACATCTAAGGCGCTCATTCGAAAGGATGAGGCAACATGGCTTAAAAATGAATCCATTGAATGTGCTTTTGGTGTTAGTGCAGGCAACTTCCTTGGATTTTTGGTTCATCAACGAGGAATCGAGATAGACGAAAACAAGGCAAGAGCTATCCTTCAAGCAAAACCGCCTACTTCCAAAAAAGAGCTACAACGTTTCCTTGGACAAGTGAACTTCTTACGAAGATTCATCTCCAACACTGCTGGTAAAACTAAGGCGTTTTCACCACTGTTGAAGTTGAAAGATAAAGAGGAGTTCCAATGGAATGATGAAAATCAAGAAGCTTTTGAGGCTATCAAGAAGTACTTAGCTTCGCCTCCTGTTTTAGTTCAACCTAAGAAAGATCTAGCATTGTACTAATATGTTTCAGCCACTGATTCATCTATTGGATCCTTGTTGGCTCAGGATATAGGCAAAGGGAAGGAAAGCAGTATACTACTTAAGTAGGGCTCTTACTGATGTAGAAACCAGATATAGTCCTATTGAAAAGCTTTGTTTATCACTCTATTTCGCAGCAATAAAACTTAGACATTACATGCTTTACTTCGATGTCTACATTATTGCTAAGAATGATGTAGTTAAATATATGTTAACCCGGCCTTTTCTTAGAGGTCGCCTGGGAAAATGGATAGCACTGGCTGAGTTTAGTCTCAAATACATACCACAGAAAGCAGTCAAGGGTCAAGCCATTGCAGACTTTTTGGCCGACCACCCTTGTCTCGATCTAGGGGAAGAATTTGATGACTTAAGCTATGTCATGGAGGTATCCTTAGTACCATGGGAACTAGAGTTTGACGGATCTAGCACCACTAACTCGGCTGGTGTTGGGGTCGTCATCCTTTCTCCAAGTAATGAGATCACCATGATGGTTTTTCATCTTGACTTTGATTGTACTAACAATCAAGCCGAGTATGAAGCACTCATCATTGGTTTGGAGTTACTTAGAGAAATGAAAGTACCCACTGTACACATCAAAGGAGACTCTCTGTTGGTTATCAAACAACTTACTCGAGAGTTCAATTGTACAAGTCCATCTTTGCTACCTTACTATGCAATGGCAGTGCAATTATTAGAGAAATTTGATGATGTAAGGGTACAACATATCCCGAGGCGCCATAATGAAGCTGCAAACCTGGCTGCACAGCTTGCTTCTGGTGCGTCCTTTTTAGATGATATCTGGAGGAAAATGATAAGTATTGAAAGGAGAACTATGCCTTCAATATTTACTAGGGATAATGTACTTGAGGTATACAACCTAGTGCATAGGTTTGATGATTGGCGCCATCCATTTCTTGATTACATGCGACAACCATCAATAAAGGTTAGTAGGAGAATCAGGACTTTGGCTGTGCACTATACCATCTTGGCTGACAAGTTGTACCGAAAGGATTTAGACGGATCTTTAATGAGATGTCTAGGGGATGAGGAAGCTAAGAGGGTCATCAAGGATGTACATGAAGGTTTGTGTGGTGCACACCAAGCTGGAAGAAAGATGAGGTGGCTTATACGCCATCATGGCTTTTATTGGCCAACCATCATGAAAGATTGTATGGAATTCGCTAGAGGGTGCCAAGCTTGTCAAACGTATGGCCCTATTTGGAGACTTCCATAAGAAGAGCTGCATTCTATAATAAAGCCTTGGCCATTTAGAGGATGGGCAATCGATCTCATAGGAAAGATTTATCCACCTGCTAAAGGAGGAGTCTGCTTTATTATAGTTACCACAGACTACTTCACCAAATGGGTGGACGCTAAGGCTTTGAATGGCATAGCTCATAATGATATCAAAAAGTTCATCAAGGAACATATCATCTATCGCTTTGGAATTCCTGAAACTCTCACCACTGATCAGGGTACTAACTTTGATGGTGAGATCACAAGGAGTTTGGAAAGAAAATTTGGCCTAAAGTTTACTAAGTCGACGCCATACTATGCGCAGGCTAATGGACAGGCCGAGGCTTCTAACAAAGTAATGATAGGCATCATAGAAAAGATGATAAAAGACAAACCTGGTAAATGGGACCGTGTATTTCCAAAAGCCCTTTGGGCATACCGCATGTCACAGCGCTCAAGTACTGGGGTGAGTCCTTTTAGTCTAACATACGGCCATGATGCGATGGTTCCTATGGAACTCTTGGCTAAATCAGCCAGAGTTGCATTTCAGAACAACTTGCAATGCTACGATTACAACGATGCCATGATGATTGAGCTTGAAGACTTAGATGCTGAAAGGTTGGAAGCTCTAAATCTTTTGCACGCACAAAAGAAGAAGGCAGAAAGATGTTACAATAAGAAGGTTCGCCGACGAAGCTTCGTCGAAGGTGAACTAGTATGGAAAGATTTCTTGCCCCTCGGATCAAAGAAACGAGGAAAGTGGTCTCCCAAGTGGGAATGACCATTCCGTATCAAGAAAGTACTTCAAAACAGTGCTTATTGGTTGGAGGATGAAGGTGGGGACTCCCACAAGAAGTTCATCAATGGGCGTTACCTGAAGAAGTACTACCCAACTGCATGGGAGGCACAGTCTGATCCAAACCCAGAGTTTGATCTGGAAGAGGAACCAGATGAAGTGGCTATGACTCAACTCACAGCCACTTGCTTCACCGAAGTGTAGTACGACTCATACGCTTCGTGGACTCAGCCACCCCAATTGCGTTCTTGTGGCTTTAAAACAAAATCAAATATTTTTATTACTTATGAAGTAATAAGGATTTTGAAAATTTTGCCACTAAGTACTATAGATGGCGAAAATTAAAGCTTAAAAAAGGAAATTCCATCACTAAAATTCGTTTAAGTGTCGTGGAATTTACCCCTTTTGTAAAATTTGGCTTTGTTTTAACAAGGAGGCCGAATTTTACAAGGATTTTTGGGCTATATTGCCGAAAATTTCACTAAGTATTTTGGCAATTTTAGTTTCAAACAAAATCCTAAGTATTTTCTAAATCTTGATGGTTTTATCACAAGACCATGAGATTCAAAGTGACAAGGATTTTGTTTAAGTTAAATGGCTAGGAAATAAATGAAGGCCATTAAATTAAAAGTTGGCTAAAATCATTGCCACCAATTCAAAACAAAACATAAATTGTTTAAAAATTGAAACAAAACAAAATCCTAAAGTCATAAAGATACTTGATGAAATTAAAACATGAAAAGGATAGGGTCCTAGACCTTGGACTAAGGTACTACTCCTCTTCATCAGACACCTCAGCTATCTCCTCTTCCATCTCAGCAAAAGGATCATCTCCGTTGAAAACTGTAAAGTAATCAGGGATGTTCGCTTTCCAAGCATTGAAGATGTTGATCAGCTGACTCAGTTGAAAATACTTGGTGTTCACTTCCTCATCCATCTTCAAAGAGTTGCTTAGAGACTTAGCAAACTCATCAATCCGTTTGCACTTCTCTATGGCCACTTGCTCTCTATCAGCTCGAAGGGCAGCGAGTTCGTCTTCCACCTTAGCAATTTCGGCCTTGAGACTCTCTAGTGAAGTGACAAGCTGTAGTTGTTTATCAGAAGGTACAACCATCTCATGAAGTTTCATGATGTCAAGTTCTAGTTCTCTTTGGCCAAACATTGCAAGGTGATACCGAGTCAAAGCCTTGGAGACTTGAGCATACTCAATAGCAAACACTTTGAAGAGGATAGGGGAGTCACGCAAAAATTTTACAATTTCAGGATCAGCTCGAGGGGAAGAGCATAAGGTGTCTATGGCCTTTTGGATGGAATCCGCGTTTCCCTCTGCAGCAGCACGCTTGGCATCATTCATGAAGAACTTGATATCTTCGATAGCCATCTCTAGCTCCAGATTGGAAGGAATTTTTTCAAAATCTCCTGCCTCAGGTTCCTTCAACAGTGCCATGACAAAATCTAGAGCTACAAAATTAACAAAGTTGTTAGTACAATTTTGTTAATAAGTTGGTGAAAATTTAATTTTTACCACCTAAAATTATTCCATAATTTTTATTGTGGCAAAAATACTAATTATGGCTGCCAAATATTAATTATGCTAATAATTTAGAAATTTAAACCTAATTTTTGGCCATAAGGCCGAAAACCCTAAAGTTGCCATCCAAAGTGCAAATTCTTGCAAGTAAGGACATGGCAAGTTAGGATTTTAGGCTTACACCAAAATTAAGTTTCAAATTCTTGAAAGTTAGTTAAAGCCTAAACCTAATGTTTATTTTTGGCTAAGTTCATCAATTAAGTCAAAAATAACAAAATTAGGAAAATCCAACCCTAGGGTACACGTGCAAACCGCACAAAGTTGCAATTTTTGCAAATTGGGCCGCGGTGAGCTAGGGTTTTGGAATTCTCAAAGTTAGGTTATCTTCATGACCTAATTAACTCACTAAACCCCTTGATTTTCGGCTTAATTAACTAATTTTGCCTAAATCACAAAAACTCTAATTCACCAAGCAAGCTAATTTGCCGCCTATATTGCAATTTTTGCAAAAAAGGGCTCGACTCATTAGGGGTAGCTTGGTTCATTAAATTGGGCTTATGTTCATGTGATATAGCCTAGTTTAAAGGGTTTAACCTACTTATTTTAGGCTTAATTAATCAATTTGGCCAAAATCACAAGAACCCTAATTTATCAAGCTAGCTAATTTGCCGCCAAGTTGCAATTTTTGCAAAAAAGGGCTCGACCTATTAGGGTTTGCTTGATTTCATCAAATTAGGATTATATTCATGTGATATGACCTAATTTTGGAGGGTTTACCTACTGATTTTTGGCTAATTTAATCAATTAGGCCGAAAATTACAAGAAATTACAAAACCCTAGGGACCTAATTGAATGCCGCCGAAACTACTTAATTTTGCAATTAGGGTTTGCGGTATAATTAGGGTTTTGTGATCCTTATATAATTAGGTCTGTTCTTAAACTAATTATGACCTAATTTCATGAGGAAACCCTTGATCCTAATCAATTTTGGCTTAATTTCAATCCTAGGCCGAATTGGATTTGGAAAGTTGGCCAATTAAGGCCGATTTCACCAATTAGGGTTAGGAAACCCTAATGTCGACTTCAACAGCCCTATGTCGACATAATCTTCATGTCTCATGCTTGATTATTCATGTATTCATGCAGCAACATGTTGATGACAAGATCTATGGCAAAAATTAAGCCTAAGGCCGAAACTAGTATGGTTTTAGCTAGGGTTTTTTCGCCAATTTCTTAACCTAATTAATTTAGTTCTTACATCAAATTAATAACCTATTTTCCAGCAGCTATATTGCTTAAAAACTACCATTAAAGTCGACACACACAAGCTCTAAAGCTAGGGTTTACGGCATGGAAGGAAAGTTGATGAATTTAAATTCAAAAATTGAAATTTCATGAAGTAATTACCTTGCTTGTGTGCCGATTTGGGGTCAATCACCATGGGATCCATGTTTGGCATGGTTTGTGCCAAATTGGAGCTTCCATCAAGAGAGTTTGTTCCAAACTTCTTAGCCTTTGCCAATGATTGAGAAGCATCCATGAACAAGGGATTGCAACTCAAGTTATTTGGCCATTGGAACTTAAAGAGAGGCTGTAATTTTCGACTATATAGGGTTCCAAAGGCTAGGGTTGACGGTTTGGAGGAAAATAGAGGAAAAGATTTTGGCCCAAGACCAATTTCCTTATATACAAGCTCAAGCCTTTTAAATCAAAGACTTAAGCTTGGGGGGGCATTGTTTATACCTCAATTTACAATTGAGGGTAAATTGGTCTTTGCATGTACTGGATCAAGATGAGTGGTCAGGATTTGATCAGAAATCCTGATAGGACTTAGTCTCCATACCACCTTGATTAAGGAAAAATCTTGCAATTAATGAATAAAGGCCAAAATTAATAATTAGATTAATTAATAATAATTATTTTTAGAATAATTATCATTAATTACTCCCTATGTGCCGCCCCTACCTATAGGGATGTGGTGCAGCAAGTCTCAAGATTGCGACTTCCTTAGATACAGTAACCTGATACCTCAGGTAGAGAGTAAGGAAGTGAGTTGTATACTACCTGACCATGCAAGTGGGAGATATATCATGGGATAAAATAATCTTAGTCTTTCTCATACCCAGGGAAGGCCGCCCTATGCCTATCATAGTCATAGGATGCAGTCTCCTCATCCCTTGCACTAAGGAGGCAGGGAGCAAGAGAGTAACAGCAAGAGAAGCACTTACTGAACTAAGGGAGGTATGAGATGTTATCACTCACCACCCTTATGCATGACCACCCTAGTATAGTGGTCAAGCCGTCCCTGCTAATAGTACTCCTCTGAGAGGCAAACTTGCATTTTGTTCATTTAAGGACAAAGAGGCAAGGTTGAGTAATACTACTAGGTAGGGGGTGCGGCTCTATGAAGGCGTTTTACCATGATGTTCCTTGATATACATAGGTCATCTAGGTGAAATTTCATCTCAAACAGACTTAGCATGAAAAACTTATGCTAGTTTTTCAGTTAAGGACTGTTTGGGGAGACAAACCAACTTCTCTATGCTAGAGAGTTCGGTTTCACTTGGATTTTTTCCCATAACCTTATGGTGATAATCTAAGTATACTGGTGGAAAATCAGCTTCTTTGGACTTAGTATGAAAAACTTATGCTAGTTTTTCATTTAAGGACAACCTAGGGGTGGAAACCTAGTTCACCATCAAGGGGAGCTCTGTTTTACTTAGAATTTTTTCCATAGTCTTATGTGGATATTCTAAGACCCTTGGCAATATTTCAGCTCATTCAGACTTAGAATGAAAAACTTATGCTAGTTTTTCATTTAAGGACAGTTTGAGGTGAGAAGCTCGGTTTACTATGAAGGAAAGCTCAGAATAAGCCAAGATTTTAACCATAGTCTATGGCTGGAATACGAAACCTACTGGTCAAGTTTGAGCTTGATCCAAGGTCGTTTGTGACTTTTACACCTTCTTTAGTTAAGGACAAAGTGGCTTTATCACCTTAGTATGGCCATAGCTATCAGTAAAAGGGTATTTTCGTCCTTGGAAGGCCTAAATACGGCTAAGTATAGAGAATTTCGTGGCCTAGGTGATATCTCTCATACCCCATGGTCACCTCTTAGCCAATTTAGTAGTTTTAGCTCAATGGGGGTAACAGGGACTACACTTGATACAGCAGATGCAGCCTATCACCTCATACTACCTAGCATCTCATACTACCTAGGTACTATGAGTAGGGAGTCGACTATAGCTATGAGGGATGCCTCACACCCTTCTCCTCACCTTCCTATCACCTGCTGCAGCATCTAGAAGGAGAAGGAAGCTCCACTGCGATTTCCTGGAAGTTTCCTCCGACCAATCAGAAGAGTTCGCCTTCCTCAGCAAGTAGAAGCCCGCCAGTTTCAAGGCCCAGGCCGCCCCCTATATAAAGGAACCATTCCAAGCTTCAGAAATCAAGTCATGCACTTCACACTTCCTCCGGGAATAAACTTCAAGCTCTGGCTTATTTTCTCTCTGGCCCAGCGCCTTTTTATTCATGTTTATCACGAGTTCTTACTCGTTCTTTACTTTTCTCTTGTTGAATCTCGTCCAAGGACGTTAAAACACAAATTTCTTGTTTATTTTAGAGAAGACGGCAATTGAATTGTCCTTCTCCCCCCTGTTTATCACTTTTGGAAGTCAATCTAGTGGATCGATGATTTAAATGTTTCGGTGTGACTTTGATCCAGTCCCCACAAATCGCTCTGATCTTTACTTTTTCTCTCAACCTAGTTTCTTTGTCAATTTCAGCAAATTGACTGGCACGCCCTCATGCTGTCATTAAGTAGTTTTCGCAGAAACTCTATCAAGAGACTTTTGGCGCAATAGCTTCCTTTCCATTGCCTTCAAAGTCTCTCTGGTTGGGGCCAGTTCAACTAAATACTTGTATTGATCGAGCAAGGCCTTTGCAAGATCATCCCAGGAACGAATATGATGCCTATCAAGCTGATTATACCATATAGAAGCTGTCCCCGCCAGGCTATCTTGAAAACAATGAATCATAAGCTTCTCATTCTTCGCATAGGGACCCATTTTCCTTGTGTAGCTCCTCAAATGGTTGTTCGGAAAATCCTTAGTTCCGTCAAACTTTTCAAATTCAGGGGTCTTGAATTTTGGAGGTATCACTAGTCCATCCACGAGAGAAAGTTCTGAGGTGTCAACAAGTCTATAAGAACTATTAGATCCTTCCAGCCCACGGAGCCTTTCCTCTAGCAAACTCAACTTGCGCTTGTTCTCCTCAATCGGATCATCCTTCTTCTCAGTAACCCCCGTTGGCATACCTTGCTGAACCATGAATATCCCGGGATCATAGTGTACTAGATTCTCAATAGGGGCATATGGGACATAGGTGCCATCACCAGAAGTACCGGGATGAGCATAATATGGTGTTGTATGTGTATAGACGTACCCCAATGGCGTATTGTCAACCAAATCAGCAGGTGTCTTGCCATTGTTTTAAGAGCTGCTCCTTATATCAACCTTTTCATCTGAACCATCTGTTTTCTGATTCGTTGCTCCCTCTTTTGGTGTAGTATCTAAAGGCCCAGTCAATTTGTTCAACATTTCCATCATTTGTTTCAACTGTTCTTTCATCTAATCTCTATCACGCTTCAGTTCCTCCAGTTCTTCACTAGTCTGATCTGCCATTGCTCTAGCTCTTGACCGCGTGAAATATCGGTGTTGCGGATGTTGATCTATCTTAAAACCTTTGGAACGGAACCATGAATTAGAAACCCCTTTATTAATGCAATGGAATTTCTAATTATTGCAAATGATACATGACAAATTCTCAAATTAAACATGATTGATAGCATTGGAATAAAAATGAAATGTACATAGATGAAATGTCTAGACATTTGCCATAGGACAATGGGAACAAAAGATACTTGATTAAGCTTAAAAAGGTTTCAATCGTCGGACTTAATCGAGCATCTTATATCCCGATTGTAATCTGGCAAATACTTTGAATGCATGAGAATGCGTGATGTCAGGATGAGATGAAAGGAAAATAAGAAAACAAGAAAAAGTCTTAGTGATACTTAAGAAAACACAAGTCGATAATTAAAGAAAAGCCTAGAAAAGAAAGTGCCCCGCTTGCTTCGTAAAAACACTTTTCATGAAAATCTCGGCAAATGTTGCCTTGGGGCAGGTTTGTCCTCTTATTGTGAGCAATGCAATTACCCACTCTACGATCCAATTTTGAAAAAAAAAATGAGATAGCAAAGGTGAGAAATGTTCGTTTCATGTACCTAGGTTCATCCTCACGGGATTGGCTCTACCTAGGCTGGATATCTCTCAAGGCAACTACATGCTGGGTGAGGCTACTCTCCGGATCTAAAGCTTCCCAAACTGTCCTCACTGACGCCTCTTCTAGGCTAGTAAGGCCCCCAATCCTCACCCATTATAGGCTCACTGGAAAGGGTTCAGTCTGAGTGGAGGTGTTTCACTAAAAACCCACACGGTGACTATCGCCACACGAAGGTTAGTTACTTTGCCTCCTCTTAAATAGGTAAGAGCTCCAGTATAAGCTCATGCAATGCACATGCAAGTTTATTAAGTGAATGTGTGAAGGAACATACAAACCTTTACTAAAACCCAACCCAAATTACTAAACTATCCCCAAAGAAGACAGAGTAAATATGGATTAGACAGAAGATAGAAAATATGAAAGCATGAAAACTATAAATATAGGCATTCAGTTTGACATAAATAAGCATGAAAACAACTAATTATGCAAGCATGAAAACCCTAGTTAGAAAATATGAAAGCATGAAAACTATAAATAAGCAAGCAAACAACTAATTATGCAAACCCTAGTTAACTCTAAACTGGCATTCAGTTTGACTCTCTAACCAGAGATTCTGGGTTCGATCCCCAGTGGAGTCGCCAAGCTGTCGCAACGTCCGGGTCCGGGGTCCGAACCCTACCGTTTAACGACTTAAAAAACTAAACTATGGAGTCACCACTAATCTTTTTTTTTTTTTTAAACCTAGGTGTGATTAGCCACCTATCCAATTATTAAGCCTAATGTTAACCTAAGCTTGGCGAAGGTAACACTAAACCTAATAAACGGTCTTCTAACCAGAGTCCTAAAGGTTCGAGAGTCGGGTACGCGTGTGGAAGGATTAACACCCCCACGACGCCCGTCAAAAGACGACACTAACTAGTCTAGACGTAACTGTGGGTTTCTATTATTGGTTGTTTCTATCTTTAAATATTTTCATGCCATTAAACTCTTTTATTAATCCTCAAAATCAAGCAAGAAAACAAGCCAAAATGGGTTTTTGGATTTTGAAATAGGAATGTCGGGAACTTTCCCGTTTTCTATTTTGTTCTCTTTTTGGGCTCCTCATGAGAGGATTTTCTTTAAAACTTACCTTTAAAACGACTCTTTTTAGAAAAGCAGTTTGACGGGAACCTTCCCATTTTGTAAAAGAAACTGGATGGGAACTCTCCCTTCCGACCACTAAACTAGAAACTAACACTAATGGGAACTCTCCATTCTTTTGAAAACTTTGAAAAAAAAGACTCTTTTTTGATTGATTTTTTTGTCTTTCGAAAAACCAAAGAGAACAAATGCAAGCACAAACTCTTTTAATTTTCGAAAAAAAAGGTTTTTATTCTTTCTTTTTTTGATTTTGTTAACAACTAATTCTCTTTTTATTTTTATTTTAACTGACTGAATTACCCTGAATTAAACCCTTATTACTGATTATCTTTCCTTGGTTCTTAAATGACTCAATTACCCTGAATTAAGCCATTTTATTTTCCCTAATCTCTACTTCTTACTAAACTTAATTACCCTGAATTAAGTCGATCAATGACTTACTTAATTACCCTGAATTAAGTTGATTACTGACTCACTTAATTACCCTGAATTAAATTGATTACTGACTCACTTAATTACCCTGAATTAAAGTTGATTACTGACTCACTTAATTACCCTGAATTAAATTACTTATTACTTACTTAATTGCCCCGAATTAAGTTACTTATTACTTGCTTAATTACCCTGAATTAAGTTACTTACTGACTTGTTTAATTACACTGAATTAAACTATTCACTGACCTACTTAATTATCCTAAATTAAGCCTTATTACTGATTCATCTTTTCTTACTTCTTACTCCTTAAATCTTGATCTTGATTTCTTTTTGATATTTTAGTCTTTGATTAATCACTAAATGTATGGATGCATATGATGAATGCGATTTCAATTAATGCATAATTACCAGATAATTATACGAGGAATGTCATATAGGGACCCACCACTCATACTGGCTAAAACCCCCATCCGGATATTCCAAGCCTAGAAATTTGGATTAAAATGGACAACTCTGTCGACCTTTCAACCGATTATTCCATCATCGGAGTCCATTTGCTTTGGTCAAATGAACATGGCATCAACAATTTTTAAGGAAATTAAACATGGATGCACGTGTAATCCTACTTAATTGATTAATTCCTAGAGGTACTAAACATAATCTTATTAATTCAAAGGTTTAGCTATATGTAAAGCCGCAAGCCCAAACTCAAAAAGCGCAAATGCAAGAGATAAGACCCAACTAAAAATTCAATCAACAAGAAAAAGTAATTAAACTTAACCCACAACTATTTGAAAAGCCCAAAAGAATGTAAGCCCAATAAGAAACCTAAACCATTCTTTATTCCAAGATAAATTCCAATTTTTAAATTAATAAGTAGAAGTGATCCAAATTCTAGAATTTCTAAGGCTTAATCCAAATTAAAAGACTTAAATAATCCCTAATTCATTATTCCATTTCTAGGTTAAAGGCTCATCTTTAATTACTAAACCCCAAACTTTATTAGCAAATCAAACTACCTTAGCTTTATTCAATTCTCAAATTGTTTAACATACTAATTACCAAATAAGACTTATTCTAAATTTCGAATTAATCTATCCAACATATATATATATATATTTATTTCTTTCTACCAAAGATTATTTCTTTCCAACTATTTTAAGCTAAATAATGTTAATTTCATTAAACTAAATTAACAGGCACCTAATTGGAAAAAATTAAAACCTAAAGGACCAAATCAGGCCAATACAGGAACCTTATTGAAATCGGAAAGGAGTTTGTGTATTTAAATGAGTAAAGTTATTAACTTTTGGACCTAATTGACTTAAAATAAGGGTCAAATTGAATAACTAACAAACGACATACTTGAAATTAAAATAGAACCCAAGAGTATTAGACTAGTATAAGTACTAACATTTAGACGGGAAAAAACAAAACCTTTAGAAATTCTCTCACCTCTCTCTACCTTTACTTCGCCGGAAATCACTGACCACGGTGGTGTCACTGTGCTGGAGAAGTTTCCAGTCACCGTCGAAGCCGAGATTTCACCGAGAGACTCGTTTTGACGCCCCCGTTCCGGATCTGGTCTCTGTTTTGCCAGATGACGATGCAAACCTCCTAGATCTGTCCTTGCCGAATCGATGTCTCAAGCCCTTCGGTCTGAAAATTCCACCGTCGAATCACCCCAGCTTTAAGGTATGTTTCTCTCCTCCTTTTTCTTTATACTTTCACCGTTTCACTTTTCAAATCTAACACCCCTACTTTGGAGCCATGATTCTCTAACTCTTAGTTGTTTTGTATTTTTGGAAGGAGATGGCTAAGAAAGGATGATGAGAGAAGGGGAAAAAGGTGAAGGATTTGTCGGTGGAAAAGGTAAAAGCTTCTTCCTTTTTTCTTGTTTTCTGTATTGTTTCCAAAGCTCCTAGAAAAAGACTACTGGGAAGTTATATATTTTTTTCTTTTCTGTGATACTCTTGTTACTGGAAAAGAAAAGAATTCTTATGGTTTTTTTTTTTTGCTCTCTGTTGAAAAGTAATCAAACTGTAGACTAGGGTTTTTTCGTTTTTTGGAATCTGTGCTTGTATGGGAAAAGTGGCTAGGGTTTTTTTTTGAATCTGTGTCCCTAATCTCTTGATGAAAATGTAGTATATAAAGCATCCCTGCCTTCTCTCTCTCCAGCGTTCCTTCCTTTTCTATCTTACGGCCCTCTAAATTTGCTGCTTTCTTCCCATTTTGCAACCTGCTAATTTCCTTTTCTCTCCTTGCAGGGTACTGACTTGGACCAACGAGGAGCTCCCTTTTGAATTCTGGCCTCTCGGGCTTTGACAGCTCAAAGGGTAATTCTCTTGCTCTCTATGGTTTTAAATTTTAATTTCATGAAAATACCCTTGTCTTGTCCTTTTGTGATTTGTGTGCTGGCAGTGGATGAGAATCAGTGTGTGAGTGCGTGCACAATATGAATGTGCTCTGAATTTGTCTTCTTGTGACTTATGATTTGTTTGTCACATGTGTCTCCAGGTAATCTTGGCTGCTGAGGTGGCATTTTGGTGGCTTGCCAGAGCCAATCACGAGTTGCCTCATTAGTACAATTTCCTTTTTTCCTCTCTTTTAATTTTCCTGAAAAATATGCTCTGAAAATGCTCTCTTTATTCATGCTCTGCCTTAGCCTTAACTTGAAAATGATGTTCTGTTGATATGAGATGAAAAATGCTGCTGGAGTGAGCTTTGATCTTGGCAACTGGAAGAACCTCTGTTTCGTTGTTGCTTGTATTGGTTCAATATGTGCATTGCCTATTTTGCCTTGGCATGAATTTGTGCTCATTCTTCACGTTGCTCTGAAATGCATGTTTCAATCCTTTTTTTACTTGACCTTTCGTGTTGCTCAGTACCCTGTTTGATTCCCTCTATACATGTTTATTATGCCATTACAAAATGCCAAGGTTAGATGTACAAATGCCTTGCTTCTCCTTTGTTTCTGAATTTGTTTGATTACTTTGTTGGCCTTGTGAATATGTGTTCTGTTTTCTGGCTTATGGAAGCTTGCTGAAATTGTTGAATGCTTGCCTGCCTCAAAAATTTTGTTGTTTTACCGTGTTTTCTTGCTTAATGAATTGCCCATTTATGCTTGGTTGCAGTGCACCTTTTCCTTAATGCTTGGATGCCTTTGATCCTTGTTTATCCACAATGATATGCAAATTTTGTTTATGCTTCCCACTGTCAAACCCAATCTTTTAGGAGCTTTGGAGGACACATGAGCTGGCCACATTCAAAGCCTGTGTGAGAAACAGTAGCCTGCAGCCCCATGTAAATGTAAAATTGTAGCCATTAAGGGGACCAGCGCCAATTGATATACCACCCGAAAAGAAGAAATCAACCTCGTCATTTTTGTATTTTTTGTATGTCATAAAACTGTAAAATGTAAAATTCTTTTCACAATTTCAAGCTCTTTCTAATTTTTGGTGTCTTGTAAAGGTTTTCGGCTCCCCCACTTATCAAACCCCAAATGAAATCCTAATTGAAGTGGCCGAATTATGTTTTAGTAAAGCTAAAAGTTCAAATGTCCACAAGCAAATAAACCACATTCCCATTTAAGAAGTGGTCAAAACTAAGGCCCAACAGTGAAATGTACCACCATGTGGCCGAAAAGGCCCAATGTGGAGAGCTCAAAGGGTATGATTAAAATGATCCCAAGCAAGCAACGCATATTCCAAAAGCCCGAAATTAATAAATAGAAAAAGTAGAAAAAGAGATGAGAGGACCAAATGAATTAGTAAGTTAATGGGGATAATGGAAAGGATTTGAAAGGAGTAAGCAAGGAATTGAGATGAAAGGAAACATTTACGCATGGTAAAAAGAAACGAAAATGCCTAATAATGAAAGTGAAGAGATGGAAAAGAATTAGGAAAATAGAAAAATGGGTGTCTACAGGGGTGCTTGGGCCTTGTGGCTCTTAAATGACTTTGAATTTTTTGCTAAGTCTTAAATTTTCTTGTTCTAATAAGTATTTTCGGATAAGAGGCATTTCTTAAATATAATAAACTGTCAAAAAACTGTGAATACAATTTTTCAAGTTTAAAAGATATCTGTTGACGAACAATTACCTTGGAGAGATATCTCTGATCACGTTCTATAAATAAGAATGTGTTTTCCCCTGAAAACCATAACCAATAATTCTACTTCTCTTTTAATGTTCTTAAGCGGCTTTGTTGTATCCTAAATACAACTTGTTTGAAATAGTCAGACAATATTGTATTTGAGAAAGCTTGGCTCCTCAAAGTCTTGTTTTTTCTCTTTTAGTTTTCAAAAATTTTCTAACAATTCAAATACAATATTCTTCTGTTGATTTCGTATTTCTGAAATTGATCATCCATGGCTATCAATGATGCAACCATGAAGATTCTGACTCAACAAGATGTTGGAAAACTCAATGAATTTGATGGCACCAATTATACAAGGTGGAAGGACAAGATAAAATTCCTTTTATCCACTATCAAGGTGTTCTACATTCTTGATGAAAATCTACCTTCCTTGCCTGCCGTAACACTAGAAGATACTGATGAACAAATATTTGAACATCAGACTCGTGAGAATGATCTATTGACTTGCCATGGTCTTATTCTCAATTCACTCAGTGATCGTCTGTATGATCTGTACTCTTCACTGCAAACTCCTCATGAAATCTGGAATGCTCTGGAGACAAAATATCAGAATGAAAAACGCAAAACAGATAAGTTCTTAGCCCTGAATTATTTTGATTTCAAAATGACTGATGATAAGCCTGTCATGGATCAAGTCCATAAACTGCAAATTTTGGTTTCCAGGTTAAGGGATTTGGATGTTGCAATCCTTGATGCACTTCAAATTGGTGTGTTTCTGTCAAAACTACCCTCTTCTTGGAACAATTATCAATAAAAGGTTATGTTGCAAAGTGAAAGTTTCACTATGGAGCAATTTCAAACCTGTTCATAGAAATCTTGTCTATGATGAAGTATCGTCAACGACAATATTTTCGTACAAGGTGCAATTTAACGGTAAAATCTGATCCATACTATTGATAATGATTATTGCGAAAATATTGTAAGTCGAAAAGTAGTTGAATTATTAGATTTTCCTATTGAGAAACATCTTTGGTTGATCAATGGAAGGAGCAAGATTTTATTTTCTGTAGGATGTATAGCTGTGAAACTTATTGCAATATTGTAGACATGGAGCACTCTAAAATAATTTTAGGGAAGTATTGCTAGTTTGATGAGGGTGCACAATATTCAGAAGAGGTTAATACCTACAGAATTAGGAAGGGAGGAAAAACTTATGAATTGGTTCCTTTAACAAGGAAGACCCAACCTAAAACTTTTAAGGTAGATGGAGAAATTTTTCTTACTAAGGAAGAAAAAGAGATTAATGTAACTGAAAGGGACAAAGAAATCAAGGTGTAGACACCCATTTTAGTATCCTTTTAACTACCAGAGGCATTTTTGTCATTTTTGCCGCAAGGGTATTTTGGTCATTTACACGCTCAGGGATATTTCTGTTATCTTTACGCTAAAAGGGGATTTCAGGCACCAACCCCTTTCATGTAACAAAAGTAACTTAAAACTTGATCCTTGGTTGGACCCATTTGCCCATTAGTAGCCTTTAGATTGATATTTAGGGATCCATTTCGGGTCTTGGATGAATGAGTTGCACTTCGATCTGGTCATAAGGCTTTGGTTTTTTTCATATATATATATATATATATATATAGTTTAAATAAATAACTTTTCCTCAACACAAGCTAAGAAATTGCAAAGTCAAAAGTAGGTGCTTCCTATTTAACATATATTGTGCAGTAATGGCATACTCATAATCAATATTGAAGTTGCATTTTTAAATAATAACAATAATAAAGAATAAGAAGAGTCTTTACAAAGTTGAAGGGACACAATACTAGAGAAATCCTACTATAATAACCAGTATAAGCTGCAGAAAGTACAAGATAAGATGCATCGACATTTTTATCCATTGCAAAGTCTTATATTTTGGCTTCATGCATCCTCTCAAACACCGGCTCCTTACGCGACAGAAGGAAGCTGCAAAATTAACAAAGAAATGTGTTCCCCAGGCTTATGGTGATACACTATTAATTAGTGCACACCTTGGTCTCTTATGGCCGCAAGATGAAATAAAAAATAAACTTGCAGGGAAGTTCAACAAAGCAATACAGTGTACCCCAGCGTCGAGGTCTTTTAGAAGACCTCATTATGCTGAGCTATACACTTAAAAGGAGACGATTATAAAGAAACAGCAAAAGCATATCACAACGCAAAGCACAGCAACAAGCATGGTAAATAACACGCAAGGTAAAGGCCGAGACCAATAAGAAGTAAGGCATGGGGAAACTTGAAATATAGGCATTGGCTTGGGATCCGAGAAATAGGATAGGAAGCCCAAGTCTCAAAGAGCTCCATGCCATGCTAAGAGAAAGCAACCAGAATAGAACACAAAGAAAAAGCAAGATTACACCCATGACAGCAAGTCTAAACATAAATAGGTCACCAGCATATCAGGGGCATAGCAGAAGAATTAGGATACAATCCAAGGCTATACAACAGGCACGCAAGAGCATAGTAACAGGACAGGACATCAACAAAGTAAAGCTTTTAAAACAAGCCATGACATCAGTTTTCAACAAGAAACAAGGTTTCCATGGCAAACAAGACAACACATAAGAGGAAAGGTAATAAGGTACAATTAGAACGATGGTGAGAGATTAAAAGGCTAGGTCAAGAAGCAACAAGTCTTCAGAGATTTTCAAACAAGAGAACACAAAGCAAGGAGACGCTCAAAGCAGGTCAGGGCATAATACTAGGCATCATAAAGCCAACACATTCAAAAGACTAGGGTTTACAGGGCATTATCCCCACACTATAAACATTTGATATACATTCCAAACATCAAGTAAACAGTAAGCAAGGTCAGTGACAAATGGCAGACACATAAGCAATGGCAAAGCATAATCAAGGCAAATGAAGAAAAGGTTCAAAAGTTACTGATATGACAAACGCCCAAACGCCAAGTCAGCAAGTCCCTACAAGGGAAACGACACATGGAAGTAAAAAAAATATATATAGCAAAAAGACAAAAAAAAATCAAAAAAAAAATCAAATCTTCAGTAAAACAGAACAGAAATAAAGCAATAAAGCTACAACCCGAATGTGGAAAAGGCAAAATATTGAGGGTCAAGAGATAAATAACTTACCTAAATATGGCCACCTCATCCATATCCATTCTCAGAAGAAATCCGGTGTGGCAAGGTGCAAAACATAGGAATCAATAGGTCGTAGATGAAGGTGGTCAATAATAAATCAGATAGTTCAAAGGCCCCAAAGGACAAAAGACAAAGCAAGTACACCATGAATACAGTAAGCATGAAAACAGTGGAGCATCCTCAAAAGGAGATAGGTTAAGAACAGACAAAATATGAAGGTGGCACCTAAACCAGAATGGTTTTACTTGGTTTTCTTCAAAAGGGTCGGAATGAAATTCGTGAGAAGATAAAGGATTGACAACTCAGCGCTCATATCACATTGAAAACTCGAAGAAGACAAAGCAGGAGATGAATGAAAGGCAAAAATTACCGAAGTGAAATTGAGTAAAACTAAGAGGACCGAAAAGGGAAATAGTTCACCTGATTAGGAGAAACCGAAACCGCCCCAAAATTGCTAAAACAGGCCAAGTTGTTCTATCCCAAAAACCGTAGGCCAAGATACCAGTGGTTTCTCTGGAAAGGACGATGAGTCACCCTTATCCAGCTAATCAAGGACGCGGCATCTTATCTACACCTCAAGAGACTTGCTAGGAAGGATCGAGAACCTCAGAGTCTTTAAATAGGCCCTGTTTTCCATCGAAAAAGTGGGAGAAAAGAGAAAAGAGAATGGAAACTCTGCTATTTTGAATCTAGGGTTTGTAGGTTTGGGGATTTTTCTGTCTTGAAAAGATAATCACAAAATTGAAAGCAATGTATGGATTAAGGTCGGGAAATGGGTAGATATAGGTCACTTTCGGGTCGAGTCACGAGCTAGAAAGGCAGATCTTAGGTTTCATTTGAGTCAGAGGAAGAACTTGAAGATTCCAGTTGACTTTTTTAGAGTTAGAACCATAGAATCGTAGAAAATTAAGAGAGGAAGTCATGACTTGAGGTTTGGGAGTTTGTTTATGGTGGGATTCGGTGTTGATTACGGTGGATAGGCTCAACGGCGGCGCTGTGGGAATCATCAGAAGAGGCTAGGGTTTTGCAGGAGGAAGAAGAAGGAAGTTATATATAGTCCGTACGTACCGGAACGACGGCGTATTGGCTCAGCGGTCAGCAATTTCAAGTAATTTCTCCAACTCTTTTCAATTTAGTCCTTAAATCTAGTACATTTAAGCCCAACACGTTAGAAACTTTTATAATTAAGGCCTGAACCCTATGAATTCAGACAATTAAATCCTCTAGGTTTAATATTCTTATCGATTTGGTCACTGGATTTGGAAATTACTTTAAGTAGAAGCTTGATTAAGGGATTACATCATTTATTCTAATCATGTGAAAGAATTAACAAGTTTCTCGGAAGTACATCATATTCATGCATATTAATATTATTTTAAATGTTGATGGCATGTTACTCATTTGAGAAAGTTAAAATGACTCCGATGATGGAACGACTGGGTGAAATGTGACAATACTTGTCCATTTTAATCCTAATTTCCTAGGCTTAGGGTATTAATTTGGTGGTCTTACCAACCAAGTGGAAGGTGCCCAAATAATGCTCCTCGTATAAATATTTGGGTAAAGTGTGATTAAATCGGAACACATGCATCATGTGCACAATTAAAGCCTTAATCCAGTGTGATTGAAGAAAATTAAGATAAGTAAATCTTAATTCAGCAAAATTAGGGAAAATAGAAGAAATTAAGAGAAGTAAATCTTAATTCAGTGAAATGAATGGACATAAAGGAAATTAAGAGAAGTGAATCTTAATTCAATGAAATTAAGGAAAATTAAGAAAAGTAAGCATAATTGAGGACTTAATTCATAGAAATTAAGGCTTCGTTTGGTTCATGGAATTTGGCTTCCAGAAAATAATTTCTAGAAAATTAACCCATTTTCCAGAAAAGATGACATTTTCAATTGTTTGGATCACTTTAAAAAAAATATTTTCCATTGTTTGTCTAGTTCCCAGGAAAAATAAAATCTCATGTTGGCCTTATATCAAACATTTGGTATGCATTCTTATACAACTTAAATTACACGCACCTATGCAATTTTCACTAAACCTTTGGAATCTTTATGCTTCAAAGATAGCCTGTAGAACATTTAAGAACACCATTGTTAAAAAATTTACTTCAAAATATCATTGATTTCCATGATGTTCATAGTCATTATCTCAAACTATAAATTTATTCCAAAGATCAATTATGTATAACAAATTCCTCTATGTAAGTTCTTTAAATTCTTGAAAAATAATCACACACCCCTGTTAGAAGAAAAAGAAACTTGAAAAGATGGAACCAATTGAAAGTTTGAAACGAAAATCAATTTGAAGAAAATTATAAAACTTCTGTAAAATATAGCATTTTTGGAATGGGTCTCTTGAGTGTCAAAACCAAGCGGTGATTATTTTTCCTTGGCTTATCGAAGCAGCATATGCCTATTCCTCCTTTGATTAGCTGGTTCCCAGCCTAATTTTTCTGATGTGGATTGCAAGGAAGTTGGGGACGGACATAGATTAATCTGCCTATCAAGAGTGTTGGGTATAAAGCAATGGTTTTGAAGGGGAAAGGAAAGAAAGAAGGAGAAGAAGAAGCTAGAGGTAAGAAAAAAATTGATTATCAAGAAAAAGGGAAGAGACGAAATCACTCATCTCGCCGGAAAAGAGATGGTTGACGACAGGGATGTTGGTCGGAGTAATTGCCATACCATTATTCATGAGTTGTCATGAGTATATATTTTTAGGTGTGTTTAACGCTATGAACTGTGAAAATTGTCTTCCGCTCCTCTAGAGCGGAAGACAATTTCCCGTGGAGAGGGAAGATTTTCCGTTGACTGGGAGGTTTTTTTCCGTTGACTGGGTAGTTTTCCACCAACCAAACATTAGAAAATATGGAAAATGTTTTCTGGAAGTCATTTTCCGTGAACCAAACGGAGGTAAGTAAAAAAAAGAAAAGATTGGCTTAGTTTCAAGGAAACTAGGTAAAGAAAAGACTGGCTTAATTTCAAGGAAATTAAGTAAAAAAGACTAGCTTAATTTCAAGAAAGGAAATTAGGTAAAGAAAAGATTGGCTTAATTTCGAGGAAGCAAAGACTTAATTTCGCAAGAATTAAGTAAAATTAGCAAAGACTTAATTTCACAAGAATTAAGTAAAGTCAGCAAAGATTTAATCCAAAGATGATTAAGTAATATCAGACAAAGGGCTTAATTTCAAGGAAATTAGGCAAAAGAAGACTGAAAGACTGACTGACTTAATTTCAAGGAAATTAGGCAAAAGAAGACTGAAAGACTGACTGACTTAATTTCAAGGAAATTAGGTAAAAAGAAGACTGGCTTAATTTCAAGGAAATTAGGTAAAGAAAAGACTGGCTTAATTTCAAGGAAATTAGGTAAAGATAGACTGGCTAGTTTCAAGGAAACTAGGTAAAGAAAGACTAGCTTAATTTCAAGGAAATTAAGTAAAAAGACAGACTTAATTTCAAAGAAAGAAATTAATTAGAATAAAAGACTTAATTCAAGGTAATTAAGTGGAGCCAATAAAGAACTTAATCTAAAAAGAGATTAAGTAAAACAATAGAAGGGCTTCATTTATAAAAATTGAGTCAATAAAGAGAAGGAAATAATGAAGTGGCTTAATCTAAATAAAATTAAGTCAAAATAAAAGCAATAGTAAATTGGCGTAATCTGGATAATTGAGTAAAATTCGGCCCGAAACGATGAATTAATTAAGGCTAAGCATAAACTTAGGCATAAAAAGACTAAGGCTTAAAAGGAATTAACCAATCATAGAGACCCATAGTTAATCCTAGACCAGTCAGTGCCGTCGTTTCGACGGGCATCATGGGGGTGCTAATCCTTCCCCATGCGTACCCGACTCCCGAACCGTAGACTCTAGCTAAGCAGACTTTATTAGGTTTACTATTACCTAATTAGGTTAATATTAGACTACATAATCAGATAGGTGGCTAATCACACCTAGGTCAAAAAAGATTAGTGGCGACTCCCCGTAAGAATCCCAACCATAGTTTCCCGCCGAGCCGCACGTTGCGACACAAGGTCACTCAAGAGAAAGATGTATCCGAGACAATCGATAAAGCTGTCAAGAATGAGGAGATGGTCGAATTCAAGACAACTGATCAGTATGTTGCCATGGAGGAGGAGCAAAAAGCGTTGGCCGAGGAGAAGAAGTTTGAATTCCCTCAACTGCATGTAGAAGAATTCGTAGGCTTTTCTGTGTTTATGAGAGTGAATTATAATAATCAGGAGGGTGAAAAGCAATTGGAGGAGCATTCGGGGTTGGTGCGACAGTTATTGCAAGAATTCAAGAATTTTAGGCATGATGACATCCCTTATGAATTGCCATTGATTCATGGTATCTGTAATTTTATTGGATTTATTCATGAAGTGAGTTTGCCTAACTTTTCTCACTTTCAAATAAATCTGAAAGAGCATGAGATGTTGATGGGAAAGGTCAAACAGAAGCTTGAAGCAACGACATTTAATGTGGCGGGTTTTCAAACTTAGGGACGAGTTTGATTCAAGTGGAGGAGAATGACGCGGGACAAGAAGCTAATTTACTCGGGCTTTGAGCTGGGATGAGTTGGTTAGATTTTATTATTACGTTTTGGACTCTATTTTATAATTGGGCTTTAGTATTTTGTTTTGTTTAGTACTTTAATTAGTTTTCACAGGATATTTAAGTTTTAGAAAACCCTAGTTTACGTAGAATCAAATATTTTCCATAAGTTTATTTTCCTGGTATGAAATTTTATCAACTTTCATCCAAGGGGAATCTTGGTGAGGTTGTTTCACACGCTATACGTTGCGTCACCATTTCCCTATTCTCTTAAATTAGACGTGAAATTTCATCAATTGCTTTTTGTGTGGTCTGCACGTTTTTCCGACTGGCTGAACTTTTAGACCCAAAACTAAAGGCTTAACAACGAAAACCAATAGCTTTTGCTTTTTGGAGTCAATGGATTATGGACCATATAATCAGGGGCGGAACCAGGATTTCCGTGTTGGGGGGGGGGGGGTGCAATATATGCATACATAAATGTATGTTACACATACATAGTACCAATATCCGTCAAAAGAATGTTAATTTTCGGTCTGATTGCTAATAGAATTTAACCAATTTTCATCCAAAATGACTGATTTTGTTCCCTTTTTTTACAAATTCAAATGTACAATTGGCAATTTTGAGAATTTAAAGGCTAATTTGTCCATTTCTTACAAATTCAGGGACAAATTGTCTATTAAGCGGTTTTAAATTTCAAACATAACATTCCTATTAATCATATTTAGTTCATAAATTGAGAATAATCATGTTATCTCTAGAAAATATTATAGTATGATTTTTTTTGGGGGTGGGGGGGATTGATGATTTTTGGAATAGTATTTTACAAACTTGGTAAATTTTTTTTTTGGGGGGGGGGGGGGTGGCCATGGCCCCCTCAAGCTTATACGTAGTTTCACCCCTGCATATAATTATGTTCCAGATTTTTTTTATCTATCGGGTATCTAGACCTTTGCTCTGACTAATTCGGATCTGACCCGCGCCGCGCAATTGGTTTTGATGGGTGAGTTTACCAACGGGGACAACTGCGTACCCAAGGTCTCAAATCTCTAAGACCTGCTTAAGCTGTAACAACTTGCTTCCCACCTGATTCAACCCTGCGTTGGTTTTCCAGATTTACTTACACGTATAGATAAAATTTCTTTTACTAATTACATGTAACTTAACTTTTAAAAGGTGCAATGATCATTTGAATCAATAGTAAAGTGGATGCATGTTCCCTGGACCCCGAAGTATCAGGTTGAAGTTCCATCATATTCAATGTGTGTGGGTTTTGTGCAGCTTTATGTTGTTCATTATGTTTGTTATTATATAGTTTGTTTATTTGGACATTTCTCATGAGATGTTTGGGTTTGGGCATATATGAAAAGAGTAAATATTTGATGCACTGTCAGTGTATAGACCCTATACACTGTCAGGCCACCACATATTGAAACCTCATTAATGAGCAAAACATAAAATTGGTAGGGTCTTTACAATAAATTTAAAATAGTTATTAATCTTTACCATGTGAAATAAATAAAATTGATATTTCTACCCAAACTCTTTTGCGAAAGGTCTCGAGTGTAAGAGATAATGATCAAACCAATTTAATTTTTGAATTTCAGGTTGTAAATTTTAAATTGTAATTAGTTGCAATCTCAAGCTGTAGTGATAAGATAGGTTATACCTAGAGTAGTTGGTTGAAAACCAAACTCTAAGCTGTATAAAGTCTTGTAACAAATCATTAATCAATTAAGAACTTTCTCCCGTCTTCCTAATACTTTCTACATGGTATCAGATTTTTCAAACTAAGCAAACGCTTCATCGATCCTGGTTTTTATTCAAAATCCCACTCATGGCAGCTGCAAGCAACACCACTGTTAGTAACACTACATCAAACCTTCCCATTTCGATCAACGCTACAGCACAACTTCCATTGAAACTTACCTCGAAAAATTTCATATCCTGGCGTGCACAGTTTGATGCGCTCCTTCAAGGATTTGATATTAGTGGCTACATCGATGGCACCACTAAAGCACCTGCCAAGGAAATTCAGAAAGATGGTAGGACTATTTCCAATCCAGATTATGCTTTCTGGTTAAGGCAGGACAAATTGATCCTTCACGCCATAATTGCTTCTACCTTTGAGGCAGTACTGCCGTATTTTGCATCTTCTACTACCTCTCATGACGCCTGGCAAAAGGTCCTTAAGCTTTATGCTAACAAGACTCGATCCAGGATAATGGATCTCAAGAGCTCTCTTTAATCTACCAAAAGGAATGGCCAATCTGTCGCAGAATACTTTCAGAAAATGAAATCAATAGTTGATGAGTTACATCTCACTGGCACCGCAATTGATGAAGATGACCAGATCGTATATTCTCAATGGTCTAGGCCTTGAATTCCGAGAAATTGCCACAGCCATTCGATCTAGGGAGACTTCAATCTCACTTGAAAAGCTTCATGATAAGCTTGTTTCCTTTGAAAGCCTTCTCAAGCAAGAAGCAGAGAGTTACTCCGTCCAAATGTCCACTACAAACTTTGAAAAACGTGGTTTCAACAAAAGCTTCAATAATAACAATCGCCGATTCACCAAACCCTTTCATGGTGGTAACAATGGTAAGGCTTCTGGCTCAAATTTCACAAATAGACCTATCTGTCAAATCTGTGAAAAATAGGTCACTCAGCCAGACAGTGCCGACAAGGAAGCTCATTTTTCAGCTCTCGCCCCATGGCTAACTTTGCTAATGCCTCTTCCACTGGAAAACCTTGGTGCATGGACTCCAGAGCCTCACATCATGTCACAGCTGATCTTAATAATCTCTCCATCTCCTCTGAATATGATGGAACTGAGGCAATTAAAATAGGTGATGGAACATGTTTGTCAATCACTCATACATGTGAAACTGCATTAAATTTCATCCGATCATTCATTCAAATTAGATGAAGTATTATGTATTCCAAAAATTGCTCAGAATCTTGTTTCAGTATCAAAGTTTTATAAGGCAAATAAGGAATCTATTGAATTTGATGCTAACAAATTTTTGGTTAAGGATTTGCAGACACAGGCAGTGTTGACACAGGGGTTGAACGTGGATGATGTCTATCAATTTTCTTCAAATTTCAATCAAATAAAGCCAATTGCTTTCACAGCTGTTCGTACCTCAACTCAGCATTGGCATCAGCGTCTTGGTCATCCATCAAAGTTTATTCTTAATCGAGTCATCAAAGAGTTTTCCTTTCCGCAAATTTCTAATGACTTTCAATCCTGTAATTCTTGTCATTGCAACAAGAGTCATAAATTGTCTTTCGGTGTATCTTCGTTGAGTAGTTCTAAACCTTTGGAGCTTGTTTACAAAAATATTTGGGGACCTGCGCCAACTCCTTCCTTTAGTGGCCACAAATACTATGTAATTTTCGTTGATCACTTTACGAAATACATCTGGTTGTTTCCTATGAAAAACAGGTCTGATCTTTATTTGCTATTTCCAAAATTTAAAGCAATTATTGAAAAATTCTTTGCAACAAACTTGATAACTCTATACTCTGATGGGGGTGGGGAATATGAGAAATTAAAGAAATTTTTGTAGCCACATGGTGTTTCTCACTTGCAGACACCACCTCATACTTCCCAACACAATGGACCAGCTGAAAGGCGCCACAGACATGTAGTTGAAACATGCTTAACCCTATTACATCAAGCTTCCATGCCTCTTGAATTTTGGGATTATGCTTTTCAAACTGCTGCTTATCTTATAAACAGAATGCCAACTCTAAAACTAGAATTTAAATCTCCCTTTCAAGCATTGTTCAAAAAGGATCCTAATTATCATAAATTAAAGGTCTTTGGTTATCTTTGCTATCCATGTCTTCGACCTTTCAACTCAAATAAGTTCCAACCTCGATCCGAACCTTGTGTGTTTGTTGGTTATTCAAACAACAAAAGTGTATTTCTCTGTTTTGATATTGAGTCTTCCAAACTATTTGTTTCCAGACACGTTGAATTTGTTGAAAATCAGTTTCCTTATCAACAATTCAAGTCTTCTTCCAATAAAGAGTTTGAGTCCACTGCAAAGTCTTTTTTGTTTTATCCTGATCTTGTTGTACTCGATAAAAATTCTTCTGTAGAGTCCTTGGTGCCATCCACTTCAATCTCGGAAATTCAAAGTACTGTCGGTAATGCACTTAATCAAAATCTAGCATTTATTCAATCTGATGCTTCTCCTACAGGTACCATAGATGAGCCACTGGAAATTCAATCTCAATTATCGGATCAACCAGTCATTAGTACTCATTCTATGATGACAAGATCGAAGAACAACATAGTCAAGCCAAACCCAAGATTTTTTCTTGCAACAAACCTCTCAACTTCTGAAATTGAGCCAACATGTTTATCTCAAGCAATTAAAGATGTGAATTGGCGAGCAGCCATGAATGAGGAGGTAAATGCACTTATTAAGAATGGTACTTGGCAGCTGGTTCCTCCTTCCTCTGAGCAAAATCCCGTTGGCTGTAAATGGGTGTATAGGATGAAAAGGAATTCGGATAATTGCATCTCCAAATACAGGGCAAGGCTTGTTGCAAAGGGCTTTCATCAAAGGCCAGGCATAGATTTTTCCAAGATATTTAGTCCTGTGGTCAAGCCAACAACAATCAAAATTGTGCTTTCTTTTGCAATCCAATCTAATTGGCAGTTAACTCAACTCGACGTTAACAATGCATTCCTTCATGGGAAGCCCTCTGAAGATGTTTTCATGAAACAGCCACCTGGATTTATTGATGCCTCACATCCAGACTATGTTTGCAAATTAGAAAAGGCTATCTACGGATTGAAACAAGCACCAAAGGCGTGGTACAATGCATTAAGCTCTTTTCTACTTGAATTTGGCTTCAATCAATCTCGGTCAGATTCTTCTCTTTTTATCTATACTAACAAGGATATTATCACTTACTTCCTTATTTATGTTGATGATATAATTGTAACTGGTAATTCCAAGGAATTTATCAGTGAATTTATTAACTCTTTATCAAGGAAATTCTCTTTTAAGGATCCAGCTCCCTTGAGCTATTTTCTCGGCATTGAAACTAGTTTCACTGCCACTAGATTACTTTTGTCTCAATAGAAATATGTCAAGGACTTGTTACAGTGCACGAATATGATTGAGTGTAAACCAGTTCATACGCCAATGGCAACTTCAGCCTCTCGGATTTTGCATGGTGGTACTCTTCTGGTAGATGCCACAGAATATCGCAACATTGTTGGTGCTTTGCAATACTTACTGCTCACTCGTCCAGACATATCATTTGCGTCAATAAGCTAGCACAGTTTATGCATCACCCAACAGACTTACACTGGCAACCTCTAAAACGTGTGCTTCGATATCCTAAAGGGACACTATCAACTGGTCTTATGATCACGAAATCAGCTGCTCCAACGTCTTCTCTTCTTGCCTACGCCGATGCTGATTGGGCAGAAGATACAAGTGACCGTAAATCAACCTCTGCTTATCTTGTATACTTCAATGGAAATCTGGTCTCATGGAAGTGTAATAAGCAAAAGTCAATAGCGAGATCATCCACTGAAGCAGAGTACAAAGCCATTGTAGGAGCCTCAGCCGAATTGTCTTGGGTTCAAAATCTTCTTACTGAACTCAAAGTCTCCATCTCTCATGCTCCCACTATCTTTTCTGATAACATAGTTGCTACCTATGTTTCGGCAAACCCAGCTTTGCACTCTAAGATGAAACATATAGCAATTGATTTTCACTTTGTGCGAGATAAGGTTCAAGCATGCACTCTTCAAGTCAAGCATGTATCTACACATGATCAGCTAGCTGACCTTCTGACCAAACCTCTGCATTGACAACAGTTTCATCGTCTTCAATCCAAGATTGGTGTTACTTCTCAATCCACACCATTTTGAGGGGGTGTGTAAGAGATAATGATCAAAACCAATTTAATTTTTGAATTTCAGATTGTAAATTTTAAACTGTAATTAGTTCTAATCTCAAGCTGTAGTGATAAGGTAGGTTATACATAGAGTAGTTGGTTGAAAACCAAACTCTGAGTTGTATAAAGTCTTGTAACAGATCATTAATCAATTAAGAACTTTCTCTCGTCTTCCTCATACTTTTTACATCGAGTTTGAATCTTGGGATGGGCGGTGTGGGGTTTGGGATAGAAAAGGGCTACCTCCTATTGTATAACCCATTTAAATATCATATTCATGAGTAGCAAAAACAATTAGATTTGAATGTATTCTTCAAAAAAAAAATTTAATGTTTTTTTTTCTTTAGAAAAAGAAGTTATCAACCACTTTTCATTTTGATCTTTTTAACTATCAAATTGCTACCGAATGCAATTCCATTTTGTTCTTTATCAATTTGTTTTGTAGGTTAATTCACAATGGCAATGGAAATTTCAATTCATCAATTGCACTTTTTTTTAAAAAAAAACTTAAAGTTGTCAGGGAGTAAAAGTTAACCGTTAAAACAAGGGTATTGCTAAATACCACCCCAAAATTGCTTCTTACCCCCCTTTTGATACTTTTTCCCTTTGCTTCATTTTCCTCTAAAACTTTCAAACAAAAATCTCAAATTTTCAAGTCAATCACCAATAATAATTATCATAAACCCAATATTGACCCTAATTAATAATAATTATCATAAAAAAATCATAATTTTAAATTATTTTTTTAAAAAAATTGATCTAGGCACGGTGCCGTCCTCTGATGTGCCGTCCTAGGAGGAAGGCACCGACCATGGTGTACCGTGGTGTGCCGTCCTCCGGGGACTTAAAATTATTTCAAATAATTTTTTTTTAGAAGATTGATTTAGACGCGGTGCCGTTAACGGAGGACGGCACACCACGGTTGGGCACCACGCCTAGATCAATTTTTCTTAAAAAATAATTTAAGATTATGATTTTTTAATGATAATTATTATTAATTAGGGTCAAATAGGGTTTATGATAATTATTATTGGTGATTGACTTGAAAATTTGAGATTTTTATTTTGAAGGTTTTAAAGGAAAATGAAGCAAAGGATAAAAATGTCAAAAGGGAGACGGTAAGAAACAATTTTGAGACCGTATTTAGCAATTCACTGAAACAAAGAGTTTTTAGGACTGTATCACATCATGAGGTCGATGACGCACTTTGTGTAGTCATTGCCTGGACTCTACACCAAAACTAAAAAAGGCAAATGTTTTTTTTTTTTTGGGGTACAAACTAAAGGCAAATGTTGTCGACATAGTAACTTTTGGAGTCAATGCATGGACCATTTATATATTTTCTTTTTTCTTTTTTATCGGTAGACCATATTTATTTTCCATTGCGTGTGGAAAAAAGGTTATTTACCAACTTTAGTCTTCAGACACAAATTTTCATCTTTTGGCCAAAAAAACAAAAAAAAAATCAAAAGACACAAAATTTCCACCCCTAAAGCTATAAAGCTGTATCAATTTCTTAAAATTAAATTAAACTTACTATTAATTTTATGTGCAAGACACTCATTGAGTGTCACTTAGTATTTGGTTTCTTTGACAAGTGTCAATAGTTAATTTTCTAATGTTTTGTTTATTATATTTGTATTCATTTAGTTTGGAAAAATTAAAAGACATTCATCCCATTTCCTATATAAAATAAATTATCAAATAATTATAAATTTGTTATGAATATACATGTATGTTGTGTATGGCCAATGAATCTAATTAAAGTATGGATAAGATTGGTGACTTGGTTCATTCATACACATATACCTATGTGCTAAGTTCATCCCCTTATATTTATGGTGATGTGTCTATGTGCCTATAAATAGGCCACTTACTTTGTTATGGAATAAAATGAATGGGAACAATTTCTCTCATTCTTCATATTTTCTTCTTCTCCATATTCTATTGTCTCTCTATTCTCTTGTCTTTTCCATACTTCAATTTTAATCCATTGCTTTGTTTGTTATCATTTCACAACAAAGTTTCATTTATTAACTGAATTTTCTTAAAAGAATTTATAAATTAAAACAGCCGCACGCGAAGCGCGGCCGGGAAGTAAACAAAGCAATGGTTCGCGTGAAGTAAACAATTTATTAATTTTCTTCATTTCTACTATTAATTTTATGAGCATGGTTCTCACTGAGCGTCACATGGCATTCGGCTTCTTTGATAAGTGTGAATAATTAATTTTCTAATGTTTTGTTTATTATATTTGTATTCATTTAGTTTGGAAAAATTAAAATACATTCATCTCCTTTCTATATAAAACAAATATAAAATAATTATAAATTAATTATAAATTTGTTATGAATATACATATATGTTGTGGATGCCCATGAATCTAATTAAAGCATGGATAAAATTGATGACTTGGTTCATTAATACACATATACCTATGAACTCATCTCCTTATATTTATGGTGATGTATCTATCTGCCTATATAAATAAGCCACTTACTATGTTATGGAATAAGATGAATAAGAACAATTTCTCCCCTTCTTCATATTTTCTTCTTCTTCATATTCTATTGTCTCTCTATTCTCGTCTTTTCCATACTTCAATTCTCTACTCCCTTGCTTTGTTTTGTTATCATTTCACAACAAAATTTCATTTCTTAACTAAATTTTCTTAAAAGAATTTATAAAATAAAACAGCCGTACTCGAAACGCGGCGTGGAAGTTCTAGTTAAATTATATATGATAGCACAACTTGTGGAATACGGTTCTTCAAAGAAAACAAAGAAAAGGAAAAAGGAACTTGTGGAATACGGTTCTTCAAAGAAAAGGAGAAGATAGTAACATCTTTTCCTTGCAACTAAGCCTTAATTTACAAAGAAAACAACTTGTGGAATACGGTTCTTCAAAGAAAACAAAGAAAAGGAAAAGGAGAAGATAGTAACATCTTTTCCTTGTAACTAAGCCTTAATTTGGAGACAAAAGTTGGAAGAGCCCCGGTCTCTTTAAATCCTGGGACTGGGAACAACAATCTAATAATTTAACCAGCTACAAGTGAACCTATCAAGTGAAAACTTATCCATGTCAACTAACTCCTCCATAGCCAAATCTATAGCAGCAGTTTTGCAAGCTATTTTTTTTCCTTTTAAATATAGTAAAATTGAGTGATACCAAAATTCTGTCAGCAACAACTGCATCATCAGTAGAGTTGGAGGTGAACGCTTTACTCCAGAGCCGTTGGTGGAGAGACGACAGCAACGATACTTCAAATCATTGCAAATGGCCTGGGATCTCTTGCAACAATTCCTCGAGTGTCATTGAGATTTTTAATGATGGAAGTGTCCAATTCAGTGGTAAACTTGATGACATGAACTTTTCTTCTCTCCCAAACCTTGTTAGTCTTAATATTTTCGGGGGCGTGTTATACGGGAACATCCCACCTGAGATAGGATCTCTTTCAAAGCTTAGGTACCTTGACTTATCCTCAAATTATCTAGGAGGTGAATTGCCTGTATCCCTTGGAAATTTGGAGAACCTTGTTTGTCTAAATTTATCTAAAAACAATTTGATTGGACCCATTCCTTCAACTTTGTCTCACTTGATCAAACTGACATCCCTATGCCTTGAATATAACAAAATAGAGGGACCGATCCCTTCTGCCCTGGGTCAAATGATCAATTTGGAATTTCTTAGTTTGGATTTTAATCAAATTAGTGGTTCTATTCCTCCAGAAATTAGAAATGTGACAAAACTCATGCACTTGTCCCTTAGTTCCAATAGTATCAGCGGTCAAATCCCACCTGTTTTGTTTGTGTTAACCAATTTGCAAATGATTTCGCTGGCTTCAAATAACATTAATGGCTCCCTGTCGTCAGAAATTGGAAAGCTCAAGAGTCTGAAATATTTGTTCCTTTGGAATAACAAACTCAGTGGTCAAATTCCTTCAGAGATAGGAAAGCTAAAGAATTTGGAATCTTTAGGACTCACACATAACGAATTCACTGGTCAGATTCCTTCAGAAATAGGGAATCTAAAGAGCCTGACTAACCTTGATCTTGGCACCAATAGCCTTACCGGTTCAATCTCTTCGTCTCTCTTTGGTTCAGTGCCCAAAGAGATAAAGAATTCCATATCTTTGAGGCGGCTAGATCTCTCCAACAACAGCTTAACCGGACCCATCCCAATTGAAATTGGGAATTTAAAAGATTTGCTGTATCTGGATCTCTCCTACAACATACTCAGTGGTCAAATTCCCACAGAAATAGGAGAACTTGAGAACTTGGAGTCCCTATATCTTGGCACCAATAGCCTCACTGGTTCTATCCCTTCTTCTCTCTTTCGTTCAGGGCTATTGGAGAACCTGGACCTTAGCTCAAATCTTCTTCAAGGTTCAGTGCCCAAGGAGATAGGGAATTCCTTATTTTTGTTCTGGCTCGATCTCTCAAACAATAGCTTAACTGGACCCATCCCAAATGAAATTGGGAATTTAAAAGGTTTGGAGCATCTGTTTCTGTCCCACAACAGATTAAATGGAAGCGTACCTTCTCAACTTCCGAAATATTTATCAGAGTTGGACCTCAGCTGTAATAAGCTCACATGTTCCAATAACCTCACTCGTTGCAATTATGATTTGTCATGCCAATATGTTTTGGGCTCTCCATCTATACCACCAACAAGTAAAGGTTTTCGCTATTTAAAGCTCCTTCCTGTTATCATTTTTCTTCCTTTGACATTTCTTGGGTTTCTCTATTTCTTCCGGCTTAGAAATAGAAACAAGGATAAGAAAACTGACCCTGATGCAATAATAAAGAATGGGGATTTGTTCTCTATATGGAACTTTGATGGAAAGCTTGCATTTGAAGACATCATTAATGCAACTGAGGATTTCGACATCAAATATTGCATTGGGACGGGCGGCTATGGGAGTGTCTATAAAGCAGTCTTGCCAAGTGGGAAAATAGTGGCTTTGAAAAAGCTCCATCGGTTAGAAGCAGAGCAGCCAGCTTTTGACAGGAGTTTCAGAAACGAGGTCAAATTTTTGACAGAAATACGGCACAAGAACATCGTCAAGCTTCATGGGTTCTGTCTCCATAATCGTTGCATGTTCTTGATTTACAACTATCTGGAAAGGGGAAGCTTGTTATCGGCGTTGAGAGATGATGCCGATGCTGTGGAGTTGGATTGGAACATAAGACTCAACATCGTCAAAGGAATTGTGAATGCTCTGTCTTACCTGCATCATGATTGCAACCCTCCAATTGTTCATCGAGACATCTCAAGTAGTAACGTTCTTTTGAACTCGGAATTGGAAGCTTTCGTCTCTGATTTCGGCACTGCAAGACTTCTTGATCCTCATTCATCAAATCGAACTCTACTTGTTGGAACATATGGATACATTGCCCCAGGTTATTCACTCTGTTCCTACTAAGTTATACTTTACCTGTTGAATGTTAAGGAAAAAAGTATGAAGTCTAAATGTTTGTTTATTTTTAACTTTTTTTTTTCAGAACTTGCTTATTCAATGGTTGTCACTGAAAAGTGTGACATCTATAGCTTCGGAGTGTTGGCAATGGAAATATTGATGGGAAGGCATCCGGGTGAGTTGTTGTCGATGATATCATCATCCTCGGCTGCAAATGTTCTGCTAAATGAGGCGTTGGACCCTCGTTTGTCACCGCCGAGAGGTCGGAAACTCGAACAAGCCATTTCTTTTGTTGCTGTGGTTGCTTTTGCTTGCTTACGGACCAAACCCAAGTCTCGGCCAACGATGAAATTGGTGTCTCAAGAGTTTCTCAATGTACGATCTCCAATTGCAATGCCCCTTCATGCAATATCTTTGGTAGAGCTTAAAAATCATGAGATGCTTTTAGGAGGTGATGACTGTTAAAAATGTTTCAGTGGAAGAGATTCAAAATGTTCTACCTCAGTCCTTTTTTCCATAAAATCGTTTGTAATTTATTTATTTTGGTTTTGTTCTTTCGTTAATTTGTAAAATTGTGTGATCCTTTATTGCAATTTCAAGTCTCTCAGCCTTACATCACAAAATGAATTTATAATTTCTGATTTTAGTTACACAAATAGTAGGTATAAAGTAAATATACAAACCTTAATGCACTGAAGCTCAACAACGAAATAAAAAAGCAGCCCAAAGAACAATATATTACCGGCTTAAAGTAACAGCACTTTAAGCCTGCAACTAGCACCATTTCACGTGCTAGTTGTATAATATATACGGTGCTAGTAGCCGCAACAATATGAAAATAAATGTTTCTCAATTGCAATTGTAATAAATGCACATTTCATTCATACAATTGTACAGGTGAGAAACAATATCTGTGACACAAAATGACAGAAAAAACATGGTGAATGACAGAGTAATTGTTTATACCACAATTTACAATTGGGGTAAAATTGTAAATGTACATGGTGGTGTATATTCAACGGCTGAGATTCATTCCCAAAAATCCTATGGATGGTTGGATTTAGTCCACCATAGGCCAAAGTCAACTAGAAAAAGGATTGATCTTTGACTTTGAATCCTTAATTTCTTTTAATTTAATTAATTAAATTAAAAAAAATTAATTAAATTATGTTGAAAATACATTTGGGCCGCCCCATCTACTGTACAGATTGTGTCTGGACGGCCCATGTCCCTGAAATTGAAATCAGGCCCTTCCCGGATTAAAACTTTGCAAGTTTGCAATTAAGGACAAAGGGATTAGGGTTTAGAATTCGGAAAGGAAGATGAAGGAATTTGGGGTGACACCCTTTATTAAAGTTATTCAAAATATCATGAAGAACACTCTGTCCAAATTTCAGCTCATTCCGAGCTCGGAGGAAAACTTATATTTTTTGCAATTAAGGACAGAATCCAATCCCGGGACCAATTGAGCATGGCGATTTCACCATTAGCTTTGAAACTTGAACTACATGAGTTATATAAGCTATATGGAAGAATCAAGCCATATTTTCCATTTTTCACAACTTTTACTAAATTTGTGATTAACGACATTATGGCTAATTGAGCTCGGTTTAAGCCATTTCCTTAATCCGATTTTTGAAGATACTTAAATGGGAGCTTAGTGGCATCATATTGAGTGTAATTTATTGGTCAAGTAATGAAGAATCGAAGTTTGTGGCGTTTGGAAGTGATCTCTACACCATACTGCTTCGCTGCACTTGACTTTTCACCCCTTTTTGCTGCACCAAGCTTTGGAACCTTCTGGAATTCGAAATTTATGTAATTAAATGTGATAATTATCACATTTCAAGGGTCAAAACGTGCTGATTATGTGGCTGATTGAGTTGGTTAGAATTCCCTTGATTTAAGGGATTTGATTCACAATTTCAAATCAGAGGATCAAGATGAATCAGAATGAGATTAATCTCAGCCGTCGGATCCTCCTAACCCTAGCAAGCTGCCCCCTATATAAGGAGGCAGCCTCCAACATTTTGAAGGACAGCCAATCTTCATCATCAACAACAACACTCTGACTCCAGGTCAAAAACATCTCTCCTCAGAGAAAAATCTTCAAACAAGCTCCGTGCTTTCAATTCTTTCAAGCCCCTACGCTTTGAAATCATCATTGGTCATCAAGTTCTCACTTGATAATTTTTTTTTATTTTATTTCTCAACCTTGTTTTTACAAGTTCTCTTCTTGTATTTACATTTTGGTTGTAATCAAATCTCATCTCTTTGTCAATGAAACAAGAAAATAACCTTTTCACAGCATTTCCTTTGTCATCTAAATCTGGAATCAATGATTTAAACACTTAGGTGTGACTTTGATTCAGGATTCACAAATCGTTTGGTTTATTTTGTGTTGCTGCACTTCAAGCACTCATTTACTTTTCTCCGCAATTTTAATTTCATTTTTCCTACAAAATGAACTTTTATTTTTCTCGCATCCTTTTATCAATTTCCGGTTAAAATTGGTTGGCACGCCCGGTACCTTTCACCAATATCTCCAAAGAGATTTTTTGGCGCGAACAGTAATATTTACAGGGTCTTCACAATCTGAAAATAAATTATGGTAATTCAATATAAACTTCAACATGAAAGTAAGATAAACAACATTTATTAGTGAATTTGAAAATCTGTATGAAGAAAGCGGCAAAGCTTTTCCAAATTGATATACATACCATAAGCATAAGCATAGGATGATGTAAGTTTCTACTCTCTCTGTCTTCCCTTTGATTTCCAGAGTTTTTGAATTGACTTCTCTGGATCATGGAGAATATACAATCTATTTCTGCTTTACACTGAAAATATATAGAAAGAGGGATACCCTCTGTTATCCAACAAGGAAGCATTGATCTAATTGCTAGGCCGGCCACGTTTTGAATCAACAGTTTGAATGTAATTGACAAAGTATGGATGAGTTTTTAATATGGAAGGAGGCAAACAATCTCTAAATCATGTTACATTCCATTCACTAGATAGTTGCCAATAACATGACAGAATTGAAGACATAAGCACATGACATGACTGATTAAAGGAAATTGGCAATATTTTAACTTTTCCTATAGTTTGATAAGAAATTCCGCAAATGCAAGCATAAATTAATCTCTGTTCCAAGTAAGACAGAGCAAGGGTTGTCAACTATTCATCTTCTTCTACTTCATTTCTCAGCAAATAACAAGCATCAAGGCTTAAGGCCATGGCTACCATCTTATCGTGCAAAAATAACTGAAACAAGCTCAATTGACGATAACAAAACTTTTGCAGTATTAGTTACAATAATTGAGTCCATGTTGACATACCTGCTTGTACTTTTAATGACTAATTCTTACTTCCTTTCAAATCTGCTGCTCTACCCACTCAAAAAGAAGAAAAGTATGATGACAATTCAAGAAAGTCACCAATATGAACATTAGGTATGTGGGCTATATTGGGCCACTCTGGTCCTTCATCCTTTTTACACCGTTCTTGTAGCACTGGACAAGCACAAATTTGTAAGCACCAAAGTGAAGAAAGCAAGTTCTTTCCAGGAAGAGATTTGAGGCTTGGGCACTTCAAGATGGCCAACTCCTCCAGAGAGGTGAGATTCTGAAAGCCATTGGAGGATAAGATTTCAAGTTTCGGGAAATCTACAATGCAAAGAGAGGTGAGAGATGAGGGTAGCATGATCATTTCTTTCTCCTCTTGTGGAAATGACACTGCATCTTCATCTCCACTAATTATGCCGAGTTTGTCCAGACAAGTTAATCTATGCAATCCCCCACTCCATTACTATCTTATAAACATTGGCTCCTCCTATGACTAGGTCTTTTAGGTTTTGAGGCAGACCACCTTCTGGAAAGCAAATCAAATTTGAGCAGGTACATATCCCAATTTCCCGAAGATGGCTGAGCTTGTTCAATCCATGAGGTAACTTCTCAAGATTGTCACATCCATAGATTCGAATAGACTCGAGAGAAGAGTTATGTTGAATTTCTTGAGCTACATACTTCAGTCCTGGGCAGCTCGATATAACCAATCTCTCAAGACTTGTGAACAACTCTTGGGCTACAAACTCCAGCTTTGGACAATTCTGTATATTCAGCCTCTTAAGACTGGTGAATAACTCAACTTCAGATGAAAAAGATACAAGAGATGGACAATCAGAAATATCCATCTCCTCAATAAAACAAGTGATCATGTTGCTACTCTCTCCGGCCTCCGCAAATAAAAGCTGCAGATTTTCACAATTGAAGACCATCAACCTTCTCACATTCAAAGGCAAATTGTTCTTGGAAAGAGACATGTCGGTTCCAGCAAGGCTGTCGAAGAAAGCTTTTCTAGCCTTCCACATTCTACAGCACAAGTTAGCTTGGAAATACTGTCAAAAGAGATTCGTTGTAAAGATCTATGGTCTTCAAAACCTTTATACACCACCTCTTCACATCCATGAATTCTCAATTCTGATAGACTTGGAAGGCTTGGAATTGCAATCACCAAATTTCTACATCCCTCAATCACAAGTTCCTCCAAATTAGAAAGAAGGTGCTTTGGTAAGCTCCCCAACAGTTCAGGGCAATTTCTCATTAGAAGCTTGCGAAATCTTGGAAATTTCCTAGCTTCCTTGTCACCTTCAGAAAAATCCCAATTCTTCCATTGAGACATGTATTCAAATTGTAAAACCTCCAATGCTCGAAATGGATACATCGTGTTCCCTCCAAGGAACTCAACTCCCACACTGGTTACATTATCCAATCCACTGATCACCACTTTTTTCAGCAATGGCAGTTTCCCAAGTGATGGCAATGACAAGCAATTGCGACAATTAATAACGTGTAAAGATTCTAAATTAGTCAATGAAGAATTTCCCACCCATTTTGCCAACATCGAACCACCGTAGTACATAATAACGAGCTCTTTGAGTTGTTTAGAAGGTTCAAGGAAATCCAACACCTTTTCCTCAGCTTCTTCTATTACATTCTCAAAGATTCTATACTCCAATGATCCATGAATTCTACTCCTCCAGTCTAATACCAACTTATCTACCCCTGACTTCTCATGCAGCTTAGCCTGGGATGCATCTTCAGTTTCAACAACATTTTCTAACCCTGAAATTTCAAGTGGACCCTTGAGATTTGATAAATCCCGTAGCTCCCTTATGTGATATCCCTTATCCTTGCTCACAACAAAATCTGATAGGAATTCAAGATTAGTTAATGCACCAAAATTACTTGGCATGCCTTCTAGCCGATTTGCTGAAGTGAGATTAAGATGATGCAGGTTGACTAGATTTTCTGTCATTGAAGGTAGCTTGTCAAGGCCCCTACATCCCACCAATAAAAGGGTTTCTAAATTATAGAGAGTACTGATTGAATTAGGCAGACTTCTAATCTCAGTGTAAGAAAAATCTAGATATCGTAGAAGCTTTAAATCTCCAAAAAGATCTGGGAAGATCTTGATTCCTCTATACCCCTTGAAAGAAAGAACCCTTAAGCATCTCAAATCTCGTAGAACATTATAGGAATCTTGGCATAGGCATGGCCTTAAAGTATAGACATAGGGTATCGACCGCCATATTGGCAAAATGGTACGTAAATGCTTTGCTTCACGAATACCCTTCAATTTTTGTATGTCATGGTACTCTCTACCCAAGTAAGATAAGTGGCGAGTGTGCTTCGTAATTTTCTTAAGATCACCATCTTTTCTGATGCATATTTCTCCGGCAACTGATTGAGCCAAATCATTAACAAGGTCATGCATACTAAAGCAAGAGTTATCGGACTTTTGCAAAAGGGATCTCGATAACATATCTTTGATGCATTCTTTACCTCGCACTTCTAGTAAAAAGCCTTCTTCTTTACCTTGCTCTTCTTGTAAAAGCCCTTCTGCGCTCCATAACAAGATTATCTCTTGTTCTTGAAATTGATAAGCCTTGGGAAAAATGGAGCAATATGCGAAGCATCGCTTCAATTGTGGTGGAAGATAATGATAACTCAATTGTAGAGCTGGAATTACACTAGACTGAGGTGATATCTCACTGTCTAAAATTTTCTTCCAACAATTAAGGTCAACAGTACGTAGCAGGCCTCCGAGGATTTTAGCAGCCAAAGGCAAGCCATCACACTTTCTCACTATTTTCTCAGCAACTTCTTTAAAGTGAGGATTGGCTCTAAAGTCCCTTGGAACTAATGCATGTTGAGCAAATATAGACAAAGAATCATCATCTGACAAACCTTTTAAAAAATGTGTTTGCAAAGCACCCATTGTTTTTGAAACACTGATTTCTTGTGGTCACAATAATTTTGCTTCCCGGTGTCCTTGTTAGAAAAGGAGATTGAAGGATGGTCCAGTGATCATAATCCTCATTCCAGACGTCATCCAAAACAATCAGAAATTTCTTCTTTGACAACCTCTCTTTTAACTTTACTTGAAGCGAATTTAAAGCATTGTCATTGCATGTGTTAAAAGTGATTGATTCTAACATTTGTCTTGTGATTCTTGTGACATCAAAATCATCAGAGACATAAACCCATGCTTGGAGGTCAAAATGATTTTTCACACGGGCATCATTATAAACAAGTTGGACAAGAGTTGTCTTACCAATACCTCCCATGCCAACAATGGGAATCACAAAATTTCCTTCATCATTGTTCTGCAAGAGCAAGTCAATTATTGTCTCCTTGTCTTGGTCTCTTCCATACACATGAGTTTCAATCTCCACCGAAGTAGGCTGCAGCCTTGGTACCATTCTCTTGGATTTCTCGTAGCCAGTCATTCTCTGTTGTAACTGATTTATCTTGGGTTGTAAATTATTCACTCTGGCATTGGCTTCTTTTATCTTCGCCAAAATGCCCTTGTTAAACTCAGTGTTGTATGAATCAGAATTCATGAGTTTGGGTTTCTTGCTTGAGCTACCTTGGAATTTGATGGCAATGTGGGTTTTAAACTCATCCACAACGTCTTCCAACTCATAAGCCAAATATTTGAGCTTGGGCAGCTCAATTTTGAAAGATTTAGATCGGTCTGTAAACAGTATCTCCTCAGCATCATCAATCACCGCCCGAATCTCCTCCAATTTTTCCTCCAAATCCTCAATCTGTGGCTCAATCTGGTTTCAATAACAAATTGATGGAATTTAGAGGAGCAGAGGTTCTAAACTAACTTCTTTTTCTCCTAAAAAAGCTAAATAGTTATATGGGCTTTATAGATCAATGACTTACATTAATCTCGGCATCCGATTTTGCTGATATTATGTCTTCAACAATATTTACAATGAATTCTGATTCGTACCTAGAAGATAAAAGAAAAAATGTTTAGTTGACACTTGACAACATATAGCTTACTGAAAATGACTATGAAGTATGAATATGATATATATGAGATGAGTCCTGAATCAAATAAGCCTAAGGATATGAAAGAATAAGTTATAATTTACTTGTACTCTCTTAAAGTCCGTCCATGGAGCTCAGCCACTTCAAATAAAGCATGTCGCCAGCTTTGCATCTTCTCTTTGGTATATGATCTCTTTCCATTCTCATGTTTATCAAAGGCTTCTTTAACAGCCTTTAATTGATATTTAAGATCAGATGGCTCAACATGATAGAAAATTGGATAAACTTCATGGCCCCATTCCTCTCTTTGTTTCATAATCTGGACAAGCTCGTCCAAACACCAACGTGAAAACGCATATCTTTGGGAAAAAACGACGATCGAACCCCTTGATTCTCCAATTGCTCTCAAGAGCTCTGGGGCGAAATTTTTCCCTATCTTCAGGCTTTTATCATCCCTGAATGTCTTGATTCCGCCGTCACTTAAAGCTTTATCAAGATGGCCAGTGAAGTCATAGCGGGTATCTTTGCCGCTAAAACTCAAGAAAATATCGTACTCAAATTTGCTTGGCGGAAAAGAAGATGATGAACAAGGCAGCGCCGACATGTTAAGAGTAGCAGACGGCCTGAAAGCTGAAAATTCAACCAACTGTCAATAAATTACTAAACAATAATGAGGACAATTTGATGGTATGCACTTCAATTTCACTGATGAGCCTAATCACAACCAGAAATGTTTATGAACAATACTTTTACACAGATTAAGATATGCATAATCATAAACAATCAATCAAATTAAAGCATAACTCAAATAATTAATATGAAAATCGATAATCGATAAAATTTTATGATTAAAATGCAAATCTATATTATATATATTTGATGATCAATTTATTTACAAAAAAGAAAAAAAAAACAGGATTTATTTTACTGCTTTACTGTCATATATCAAAAATATTTCAATGTATCACAAAAAAAAATTATATATCCACCGCAGTGTAAAATTAACGGAAAAATATCAAATTAAATATATTGGAAGTAAAAATTACCTGCCTGGATCCAATATATAGAACGCAACTCTAGCTGAAAAGCCTTTTCTTTTGAAGTTCTTTTTTATTTTTTAATTTTCCCTTTGGGGTAAGCAAAGCTTTGTGGTAAACTATATGGAACTGATCTGGTAGAAAAAGGAATGATCAACTATTGGAAAAAGGAATCAGAAATGTGTTTTAGCAAAAAGTTAGAAGAATGAGCAAAGACAAGGGAGAAGAGTAAAGTTGTCAAAAGAATTTAGAACAGAGATGAGCTAATAAAGATTACTGAGTCAACTGTCGTAGTCTATGGTACCAGTTTCTTAGTAGGAGGTAGACTGGTAGTCACGTCCTTTTCATTCATTTTTGGCTCAGGACCTCAGAGTAAGTAATCGCCTATAATTATTTTACTGCATTTACGCAATTTACATTTTCTTAGGGATGCAAGTTGATAGTAGGTAACAGGATACCTGGTAAGTTGATAGTATTACCCGATTCGATTATGTAGGGTTAAGATATTGTATTATAAGATTAGTCTAGGTTAGGGGTAGTGATTTTAGTACCTGTAATAGATTCGGGTAGGGTACGGATAATGACTTTAGGATAACCACTACCCGAACCCGATTACTAATTAATTATTTTAATATTAAACTTTTATTTATATAAAATTATATTTTTACTTAAAATTACTCCTCTAATTAACCTAACTAAAATTTGTTTATTGTTAAAAATATAATTTTTAACTTTATTTTACAATTATACAAGTTAATTTTAATTTATTCATTTAATTTTAATCTATTTATTATTATTTAATTATAAAGCAAAAAAAATATTTAAGTTTTTTATCGGGTTAGGATAGTTAATGGGTACTTAGTATTTTATACGAGTAGGGTATGAATAGTGATTTTAAAAAATAACCGGATAGTTATAGGGTTCGGGTACCCTAAGAAATAATAGGGTTAAGGTACGGATACCTGTAGATACCCGTTTTTGTCTTATATCCTTCAATTTAAATCAATTTATTTCTTAATTTTGCATTAGGGGTGTTTTGGTGATTTTCATAATTGATAAACTCATTTCAACATTTTAGTAAGATAATTAATTAGCAAGTCCTTTTCTAATTAGTATTTACATTTGCATATTCACTTTAGAATCGCATTATTTCATCAAAACTCATTTTTATATCTCATTTATATGATTTCTATATTTCTACATTTGAGTGGCATATCTGACACCCATCTTACAGATTAACCTTTTACTAGCATGAGGTTCAAAGTTCAAGAAAAAATCCAAAAAAATTTTTCACTTTTTTTGCATAGCCCATATACTACTTAGTAATCTTGGATTTAGTAATTTAGTATAATCTCAATTTGGTCCATTTAGCTTAATTAAACCCTTGCATTTTTAAGTTACATTTGCATTGGCATAATTTAATTGCATTCTCATGGTCCATGATTCACTTTTAGGGCCTTCACTTAGCTCTTTGGATTTGCTTTTAGATATATTTGGTTTAGAAGCCCATTCCATCACAAAATACACAAAAATTGAAAATTGGAAAAAACAAAATATATATAGGAATCGAAATTACAAAAAGAGTTTACATAATTGATAAGACTGAAAAAATGGCCTTTCTCCTCGGGTTTCATCTCTTGGTGCTTAATAATTCTTGTTCCATGCCTCCACATGTTAGCATTAGCCCGCCATCAAAGCTACGCCACATTTCTTCCCAATTCACCAAATGCAAACGCCTTCATGGCGAGAAAGCAAGTCAGACAAGCTTCGATGAAAAGGACAACATAGAAAAAAAGAGTGGCGGTTTATCAAGCAATGCTCTGTTCCAGTTAGGAAAATGGATAAGTGAACTTTATGGCAGAACAGAGGAAACAATGATAATAGCAGCAGCATCAAGAGGACATTGTCATTCATTTATAAGCACATATGGAAATATTCAAGTGAGCAGCAAGCAGGGCCATACGGATTACAATTCAATTCAGTAGCGGAAGACAGAACATCAGTGCATTGAAATGCAAAACAATTCACAAGCAACAGGAAACAGAATCCTACTTTAGTGATTAAGCAAAAAGGAAAGCAGCCATAAAACACTCAAGCATCAGTTAATTTCAAGTAGTTCCGTGGGCAATGTCAGCATACAAGAGCAGTGTAATAAGCAAGGAAAAAGAAACACTTACAAGAAAGATCACCAACACTCATCAGCAACAACAGAAGATTTGACTCCAGGGGGCAATAACAGAGCAATCTCAACATTTTCATCTTCAAATTCGCATTCTATTTCAATTATCAATAAGACAACAGTCAACATATAAGCATACATGGCAACCTTCATTACATCATTCCTAGCATCTCATTACATTTCACTTCACACATACCATACATCATTTGCACCCAAGTTCATCACTCGCATAACAGTACCAATATAGACATTTCAACATGCAATCTAGCATTTAGAGCAAAGCATCCCACACATGCTCAAATTCATGTTTACATACAGTATTTTAGCATTTCATTTCATGACAAACATTTCTCAAGACAATTAACAGCAGGCATTCAGCAAGCAAGAGCAAAAACAGGGCATCAATGAAAATTAGACAGAGTTAAGCAAGCAAGAAGTCAAGAATGGCTTTCAATCAAATGCACAATGAAATCCGCTTTTAATAGATTATTAAATAAAGACCGTTTATCACTATGGTTGTCAAATTCATTCTAAACAGAGGCAAATTCATGAAAGAGAGATATACCTGAGACTTGAGAAAAGAAAATCCTTGCCACCTCACTATTGCCAGCTCCTCACAATTGCACCCGCACATAGAGCCAAAAGCAGATGTTCACACGGTTTGCATAATCAGCATCACAAACAGACAATATATAGGAAAGGGAGAGGAAACTTCACCGGGGGAACCAGCTCACCTCACTCATACGTGCACATCTACAATCACCTGCAGAAACAAACAAAAATAGAGCCAGGGTTTTAGGATTGGGTTTTTTTTTTTTTACATTTTTAGAAACAAAAGTATTCACAGTAAACAAAAAAGGGATTGAGTATTACCTGAGTGGCTCTCTTTCCGTCGATTGGCTCTCTTTCCGTCGATTTCTCTTTGATTCCTTTTTTCCAAGGCTCTTTTTCTTCATTCCAGCTAACGTTAGGATTTGAGGGTTTGGAGATTTAAGCTTGTTCTTTCGTTTCAAAGTAGTTTTGGGATTCAAAGCCTTAGGAGTTAGTTTTTTATTTCAAGTCGGAACTTCACTGCCGGGAAATGGGAGTTTTGTTACGGGTAGCGTTCTTTTCGTTGATTCTAGGGCGAAATAAGGTAGTACCAAGGAAGAGGGATTGGATTCGTCGATTTAAGGATTCGGCTAAAGCAAATTGGGGAGGGAAAATAAAAGAAGTGTCCTTCATGGAGCCTTGGCCTAATATCTTTGTTTGGAGCGACGGTGGAGAGTTTACGACGGTAAAGAAAGGAAAAGAGTGTTTATGAGTATGAAAGGAGACTGCTTTGAGGGGCTTACGGTGGTTGTCGAGGATGGTTTAGGGCTTCGAAGGTGGTGGAGGAAAGAAGTAGCAAGCGGCGCAGGTTTTAGATTAGGAGAAGTTGGGTTCGGTTTAAGAAGAAGTTGAAGAAGAAAGAGATCTGGTGGAAGAAGACACCATTTGAACTTGGGACCCGACCCGGATCCGAATCTGACCCGATGGGTTCAACTATTTTGCTGATGGGTATGAGTTAGTTGGGCCTTGTTATTTTCCTTTGTTAATTTCTATTGATCTTGGGTTGCTTATAATTACTTTGGTTTTTAAATTAGTTTGGGATTTTAATTATTTTTACTGTTTGGACTTCTGATTTCATTTATGCTTTGGATTTAGTTTATAATTAAATAGGTTTTAATTAAAATGGAATTAGTTCTTTTGGTAATTAGGAATTAAATTAGCTTTGGATAAATTAAGGATGGTGATCGGTCGTCAGCAATCATAAAAATAATTATCCCAACAGTTACTAACTAAACTAGCTAGGGCAAGTAGGGGTCAAACCCACAGAGAGATCGGCTCTTCCTTTTCTCAAACAAAACAAATTAATAAAGAGAATTTAAAGAAGAATTAAATCTAACTAAAAGTAAATTAACTAAGAGAGCAATCAAGAAAATTAAAGAAAACAATTAATCAAAAGCAGTGAATATTATGAGAAAATCAATTAAGTAGAAACCTCCAACATAGAATTAATATCCCTCTTGACAACAATAACATGGATCATTGATATCTAAAGATTATGAGAACCTTGAATAGCCTGTCGGACTTAACCTAAATTACCTTAATTAGATTAGATTACCGATTAAAGTCAATCTATCCCTTTTATTCTTTCAGCAATCAATTACTTTCTTAGGGCTTAAAGATCACTTAGGAACAAAGCATGAAGAACAAGTAATTTAATAACAAGCACAATGAGAAATTTCTCGCCCATTGATTCTTTTCTCTCTTGGACGGATGATTAATTCACATCCAATTGCTACATAAAATTAAGCTGGAGTGATTAATTCACAACTTAATCTAGCCAATGCTAACTCAATCTATCATGAAAGTGTCGACCCAATCAATCAAAACAAGCATTATAGAATTCATACAGAGATCCAAGAAATACTCAAATAAATTCTCATATAAAAGCACAAAATCTCACCATGGAATTAGTCAAGAGATCAATTAAATTCTACATTGGAGAAAAGAAAAGGATTACTCACTCATAAATTGAGTGAGCATCCACAAATAAGAAGAAGATAACTTATCTATGGATGAGGAAGAGAAGGGGGCGGCGGCTCCTAGGGTTTTTCTCCTCCAAATCTTCAACTAAACAATATATCATATGAAGAATAAAATTACATTCAAAATCTAGTCCTAAGGTGGCTATTTATAGTGGAGGAACATAGATAGGACGGTTTAGGGCTGACTTAGACTCCAAGTTGGATTAGATGTCATCCTATAGTAGAATCCAAGTTAGAATAGGATTCTGGAATTTTCTGGATTTCTGCAGAAACTTCATCGGCAGATTCAGGCTTGAGAACAGCAGAATTTGGATTCGGTCTTCAAAGGAAAGTTGTAGAGCTCGGAGTTAGCTTTCCAACGGCTACTCATGGGGTTAAAACGGACATCTGAGCAGAAAGTTATGGACTTTCTACGAAGACTGTGCTGAAACCGGGCTTATATCGCAAATCTGCGGGATTAATGCGGGATTTGGATATTCTTTTGGATATTAGGCCTACAAATTGGGATTTTAACTCCAATTATAGGTTTATATGGGCTGAGTATATTCCCATATAAATTATCCAAAAATCCTCAATTTCAGGGCTTCTTCTGGGCTTGGCTTCAATCCTTTGCTCTTTGAATTAATTCTTCAATGATCTTCAAATCTTCAAATTATCTACAAGAAATCTTCAAACACGAACTTTGCATCTCCAAATCTATACTCAAAATTACTTTGCTAATATCTGTGTAAAAAGTCATCAAAATAGCTCCAAAAGTAGTGAAAACAAGCAAATTCTCAATTTCACTTCTCATAAAGACTAAAAACACAAATACTTAGAAAATAAGATAAAAATGCATATAAAAGTGGTAAAAAGTATAGAAAAATAGCCATAAAAATATGCATAATTTGAGCTCGATCATATTTTCCCCCACACTTCAACTTTGCTAGTCCCTTAGCAAAATCAATGTAAGTTAATCAAAAATCAAAATTTTCAAATGATCAATTTGACTTCATTCATATATCAGAGAATCAATTTAATCATGAAATCAAAATAGTAAAGAACATCAATAATACTTAATCCAAAGATTAATCAATAGCATGCATCATCATTCTTAAGTAGTCATAATCAAAGAAGCTCTAATCACTTACCATCCCTCACTTTTATAACTACTTCTCTCTATAAGCTTGTATATTCATCTTTCTCTCCATTACTCAAAAGATTACAATGTCATAAATAAACCAAGGATTCATGTGGGTTATAATAGTTTTTTAAGGGTAATTGATTTTAGAAAACTGAGGTTACTAACCTCTGAAGTGTTCATGCTTAGGAGTTACTAACTCCCTTTATTTTAATTTTGAGGCTACTAGCACTCTAGAGGGACAATATTTCTGTTGTTCCATGCATCTTATCCTCTTGCCAAGGGTTACTAACTCCTTTTGTTTAAAGAGAAGAGGGACAGAAAATATCTCTTCTCCTCTTGCATAAGATCACTACTTTATGAAAACGGTTTTAATTACCCTTTATATAGATAGTCCCCCACACTTATTCTTGACAAATCTATAGCATGCTTTCTTAATTGTAACTTCAATCAAAATTCAAGACAAGTTCTAGAAATAGATAATCATGAAAGCAATGAATAATAAGATCATATCACAAACTTCAATTATACCTAATTCTAAGAAATCAAAACTTCTTACTATAAATCAATCAAAGAATAAAGCATTATTAAAAATTCTAAACATTCATCAATCATAATCAAATCAATCATTCAATATATGCTTGAAAAATCAAAGAGTTTGAAAAATCATCAAAAATCAATTTGTCGAAATTTTTTTCAAAAGTTGGGGAAAATAGGCGATCAAAAACAATCATATTTTTATCCTAGATTCTCATGCAAAAGACTATCATATGACTCAATAATCAATCAATAATCCTACTATCAAGTATTCACCCTCCCCCCCCCCCCCCCACCTTAAAATTCACATTGTCCTCAATGTAAAAGCAATCATAAAATCAAAGCATGGAAAATAGCTTACCAAAATTAAAAAGTTAAGGTTCATGGAACATACCTGGTCGGCTTTGATGAAGATAATTACTCAATTCAAAAAGACAATAAAAATTAAAGTGATAGGAAAATAAAACTAGATAGTTTATTAATAAAACGGAAAAATAAAGACATAAATGAAAGGAAAATTAAAGATAAAGCATAAACTAAATAACTAAACCTAAGATAAAAATCCTAAATCTAGAAAACATAAATTAAGATTAAAATCCTAATTTTAAAACCAAAATTGGTTTAGGAATAACCTTCTCCAATAAATGGAAGAGGTTTTCCAAATTCCCAATTATAGTATCAAAATCCTCTCTTAGGCTAGCAACTTTATCACTTAAATCCTTAAATTGAGTAAGGAAAGGATGAGATTCTTCCTTAATTTCCTTCTCTTTATTCACCTTCTCTTTTCCTTCCTTATTCTCAACACTAGAAGCATCACTTGATTCAGAAGCAGAAGCAATTATCACAATATCATCTTCACCTTGACCTTTTTCATACAACGGATCTCTTGGTCCAATTGGAATTTGAGATTTATCCTTCAATTCTTCCAAGGTAAAAACAGTAGCAACAGGTGCAGTTCTTGGTTGATTAGATGAAGAAGCATAAAAAGGATCATGAAACCGTTGAGGAAAAGGGGCACATCGCATAGGAGGTCTATAGGGTGGCCTATAGGGCTTGGTGCGATACCTATCAATTTTTTGCATAGGAAAAGGCTTACTCCAAGGTGCAACATGAGGTCGAATTCTCCCATTGAAATTCCTTGGGTGAGAGAATCGATTTCCATACGGATGGAAACGCTTTTCAAATTCTCTCTCAGCTCTTTTTTTGATCTTATAACAGCTTCATGTGACTTGTTAGCTTTTTCCCAAAGAAATTGATAAATCATCCTAGCTTTGAAACCGGGTTTAGCCTCAATTTCATCCTTAGGTAGCAACGATATCATACTCAAGAGTTCATGGCAATCTTGGCGAAGAAAACTTCCTTGAAATTTTGGACCAAATTGAGAAGCTCCAATTCGATAAAATTGATCCTTAAACTTCTTGAATTGAACTTCAAAATCCATGGTTGTTGTTCCTAGCATCATCGACATCTTCAATTGAAAAGGGCTTGTCAACTTCTTCTTAGGTTGAGGAGAATAGCCGAATCGACTTGCTCCTTGCTTCTTCTAATCGACTTTGCTTCTTAAAAACTCGACTTGTGTGTCGATTTGCTTCTTGTAAAGTCGACTTCTCCTCCCAATAGTCGATTTCTTTAATCGACACTTACTCTCAAAAATTGCCTCTTAACCGAATTCTTAAGCTCTCAAATATTGCTTCTTGTGACTTGATGAATAAAGAGAGAATAGAGGTGCCTTTATATAGTGATCAAATTCTAGTCCTAAGAGGTTTTAGTTAGAGTAAAAAGTAAGAAACATACCTTGATTAGCTGTACATTGTTGACATTGGAAAGCAATTAGGAATTCAATTTCCTAGTTAATATAGGAAATTAAATCCTAACACACTTTGCATAGGCATGGCGCGGTACTTGCATGGTTAGGTCCGGATTTGGCGCGGCATTCTCCTAGTGCGAGCGGGACATGGCCGGGCATGGCTCGGATCAAGGCCGAGCGGGTCCTGGTGGTGGCGCGGGACGCGGGCTGCTGCTGCTGGTGCTGTCTCGACATGGAGCGGAGTGGAGCGGCTGCTGCTGGTGCCTCGGGCTTGGCGGGTTGGTGCGCGGCATGGCTCGGTAATAACCGGGTTGTGTTCATGCGATGCCAAGCTATGCCCCGGCTATGGCGCGGCAATGCCAAGTTTATGGCCGGGCAAAGCTTGGTGAGGTGCGGCATGGTCAAGCCATGACCGGCCATGCATGCTAATTCTCCAGGTTTCATCCGGGCATACATGGTCTATGGCTTGGTGCTTGGTACTTTTTACTCCTTAGATAAATTTTCTTCAATTTAATGGAGAAAATTTATAAAACTAAAAATAAAATTTTAGAATTAAAATTGGGTTGCGTCCCAATAAGCGCTTGTTTAAAGTCATTAGCTTGACTCTTCCTTTCTTCGACCTTAAATTGGAAGATAAATAGGATCCTCCAATTTAATTTCTTCAATCAACGCTATTGTCAATGGCTCGAAGTAAGGCTTGAGTCTTTGTCCATTAACTTTAAATGGATTCCCTTTAGCTGGATTAATTATTTCCACTGATCCATTGGGGTATACTTGTATTATCTCGTAAGGTCCTCCCCATTTTGATCTTAATTTTCCATGATTTTTGATTGAACTTGTAAATAACAAAACTTTTTGACCTTCATGGAATGTTCTTCTTAATATCCTTTGATCATGCAGAGCTTTAGTCTTTTCCTTGTAAATTCTTGCATTCTCATAGGCTTCATTCCTAATTTCCTCAAGTTCATGCAATTGTAGCATCCTTTAAATTCCAGCCTTGTCAAAGTTAAGATTGCATTGCTTAACTGCCCACCATGCTTTGTGTTCTAATTCCACAGGTAAATGACATGATTTTCCAAACACAATTCTGTATGGGGACATACCTAGAGGTGTCTTATAAGTTGTACGATAAGCCCATAAAGCATCTCCTAGTCGCATACTCCAATATTTTCTTTGAACATTGACTGTTTTCTCCAAAATCAGCTTCACTTGACGGTTAGATATCTCAACTTGTCCACTAGTTTAAGGATGATATGAAGTAGATACCCTATGGTGTACTCCATATTTTTCAGCTAGTGCTTGGACAATCTTATTGCAAAAATGAGTTCCACGATCACTGATGAGGTATCTTGGTATTCCAAATCGATGAAGAATATTATTCTTCAAAAATTTGACCACAATCCTAGCATCATCTTTCTCTGTAGCAATAGCTTCAACCCATTTAGAAACATAATCCACGGCTAAGAGAATGTAATACTTTTTGTCTGATGGAGGAAAAGGTCCTATGAAATCAATTCCCCATACATCGAAGACTTCAGTAACGAATATAGGTGATTGAATCATCTGATTCCTTTTCGATATATTCCCAACTCTTTGGCATTGTGGACAGGCTTTGCAAAACTCATAAGAATCCTTGAAAAGTTTAGGCCAATAGAAGCCATACTCCATGATTTTTCTTGCGGTCTTCTTGTGTCCAAAGTGGCCTCCACATTCATCTCCATGGCAAAGTTTCAAAACGGATTGAGTCTCATTGTCGGGAATACATCTTCTCATTACTAAGTCGGATCCTTGCCTCCATAAGTACGGATCATCCCATAAATAGTACTTGGCATCACTTATGATCTTCAATTTTTGTCCTCTGCTAAGATCTGAAGGTAGGCGACGAGCAACTAAGTAATTGACAATATCAGCATACCAGGGAAGTTGAGAAACGGCAAACAATTCTTCAAAAGGCAGCACTTCATTGATTGCGATTTTTTCTTCCTTGCTTTCAATTCTACTTAGGTGATCGGCAACAACATTTTCAACTCCTTTCTTATCTCGTATTTCGATATCAAATTCTTGAAATAACAAAAGCCATCGCATAAGCCTAGCTTTTGCTTCTTTCTTTTTCAGTAGATATCTCAATGCAGCATGATCGGAGTAGATTATAACCTTAGATCCTAAAATATACGGTCTAAACTTCTCCAAAGCAAAGACAACGGCAAGCATCTCTTTTTCTGTGGTAGTGTAGTTCTTTTGAGCAGCATCTAGGGTTCTTGAGGCATAATAGATAACATGAGGTACCTTGTCAACTCTCTGACCTAGAACAGCTCCAATAGCAACGTCACTTGCATCGCACATGATCTCGAATGGTAGTTTCCAATCAGGTGGCTTCACAATTGGAGTGGTGGTGAGTGCAGTCTTCAATTTATCGAATGCTTCCTTGCAATCGTCTCCAAATTCGAACTCTACATCCTTCTGTAATAATCTACACATGGGTGCTGAGATCTTTGAGAAATCCTCGATAAATCTTCGGTAAAATCCAGCATGGCCTAAGAAAGAGCGGATATCTTTGACACATGTCGGATATGACAGGTTCTGTACAACGTCGACTTTGGCTTTATCGACTTGCATCCCCTCTTTGGATACTACATGGCCTAGAACAATGCCTTGTTCTACCATGAAGTGGCATTTTTCGGCATTTAATACCAATTTGGTTTCAACACACCTTTTCAAGATGCGTTCTAGATTATTGAGACATTGATTGAAGTTATCTCCATAGACTGTAAAATCGTCCATGAAAACTTCCATCTTATCTCCCACATAATCTTGAAAGATACTCATCATACACCTTTGAAGAGTTGCAGGTGCATTGCATAAACCAAAAGGCATTCTTGTGTAAGCATACATACCGAAAGGGCATGTAAACGTGGTCTTCTCTTGATCTTCAGGTGCAATTGGAATTTGAAAATATCCCGAGTATCCATCTAGAAAACAATAATAGGCCTTGCAAGCTAATCTTTCCAGCATCTGATCAATGAATGGCAGCGGAAAGTGATCTTTTCTTGTGGCGGAATTCAGCTTTCTGTAGTCAATGCATACTCTCCATCCATTCTGCAATCTTTGAGGAACTAGCTCTCCATCCTTGTTTTCTACGACAGTGAATCCGGACTTCTTTGGAACTACTTGGACCGGGCTAACCCATTTACTATCTGATATAGTATAAATGAGACCAGCTCCAACTAATTTAAGAACTTCATCTTTAACAACTTCAGCAAGATTCGGATTTAGTCTTCTTTGCGGCTGTCGAATTGCTACTGCATCATCTTCAAGTCGAATCCTATGCATGCATATAGTAGGACTTATTCCTTTGATATCAGCTACAGTCCATCCAATGGCTTCTTTGTATTCCTTCAAGACTCTGATTAGTTGTTCTTCTTGTAAATCATTCAATTTACTTGAAATAACAACAGGTAGGGTATCATTATCTCCAAGGAAAACATGTTTCAGGCCTTCAGGAAGTGGTTTCAGCTTGACTTCTGGAGGTTGAATGATAGATGGTAATGCCTTGGGCGTTGACTCCAGATTGATGTAAGAAATCGTCTCCACCTCTTCGTTGAATGATAGTTCACTGACGGTTTTTGCTATCTCTTTTGGCATCTCGACTTCTGCTTCTTCAACGTCTTGCTGATGTAAACTTTTGGTGAGGATCACCTCAAGTTCATCTTCTTGATTGAGTGCTTGTACTTCTTCTGAGTAAGTACCAATTGTGTCAATGGAATAGACAGAATGAATTTCGGTAGGAGTTTTCATTGCTTCACTTATGTTGAATACAATAGGCTTTCCATCGAATTCCATAGTGATTGTTCCTTCTTTTGCGTTGAAATCCATACTTGTTGCAGTCAAAAGTGGTCTTCCTAACAGTAGTGGCATTTGAGGTAGATGAATGTCATCCTCGCTCATCTTCAAGACATAGAAATCTGCAGGAAAAACAAAATCTCCTATCTGCACTAAAACATTCTCAACTAAACCTTCAGGTTTATGGTTAGTTCTATCAGCAAATTGGATAATAAGATCAGTTTCAAGCAGAGGTTCTATTTTCAATTGCTTATAAACAGAATAAGGCATGATATTGATCAAAGATCCATATTCACACATAGCATTACCTACTTCATTCTTCCCTATACTACAAGGAATAGAAAAGGAACCTAAACTATTGCATTTATGATGCAATTTCCTTTGATAAGCAGCAGATATATTTTCATCCATGCAGGCATATTTTTCATCATACTTAGTCTTGTTATTGCATAATTCTCTGAGAAAAGAAGCATACCTTGGTACTTTGACTATTTCATCAACTAAAGGAATGTTTACCTCTAATTTCCGAAGTAAATTAAGTTGTTGAGCAAATCTTTGAGGGAATGGTAGTGGATCATACTTAGCTTGCATCTACTCCATCCATTCTTCTTCTAATTGTTGATGTTCATCGTTTATTGCAGCAGGTAAGTCGTTCTTGATCTCGGTTGAAGTCTCCATATCTCCTTGTATTGGCTTATTGAATTCATCAATTGGTGAGGATGTATCAGGGAAAACAGGTGCTGGAGGTGAAGATATCGTAGGTTGTAATAACTTATCATGTAATTCCAACTCTTGTGGGTATCGACATGGAGGTTCTCCAATGGCGTTGATCCCACATCCTTGTATGTTTCCTCTCATAGGTCCTTGCGGCACATATGGGGGAATTTGAGCATAAGTTTGTGATTGGATATTCATGAAATTAGCAAACATCATTGCTAATTTTCCACATTGAGCAGTCAATGAGGATATGGTGTATTTGGTTTCATCTACGAACTCTTTTAGCTCCTTGCGGATTTCCGATATCTCTGACTCCTTTGCTGCGTCGGCTTCATTGGTTGTACCAAATTGGTGTATGTTCTCTACCATAGTGTTGAGCAGCTTTCTTGCTTCTTCAGGGGTTTTGAATGTAAGTCCTCCTCCACTAGCGGCGTCGACATAGGTGCGATCTTCATAAATAAGGCCATCATAAAAGTATTGAATCAAAAGTGCTTCGCTGATGTTGTGGTAGGGGCAACTTGCGCAGATCTGGTTATATCTCTCCCAGTATTGGTACCACTTTTCGTCTTTCAATTGTTGATAAGTGTTGATCTTTCTTCTGACATCAGCACGCTTAGCTTCCGGAAAGTATTTATTCAGAAATACTGTTTCCATCTCTTTCCAAGATTTTATGGATTTGGGTGGTAATCTTAAGAACCATTCTTTTGCCTTTCCGTCTAATGTGACAGGAAAAGTTCGAAGTTTCAAGTCCTCTTCAGGCATCCCAGTGATTGTGGCACACTTCAGAAAGAAACTTTGCAGATGTTCATGAGGATTTTCATGATGTTCTCCTTGAAAAATCGGCAGCATACGGATTAAACCTGACTTCAATTTGTAAGACATATCCATGGCTGGATAGTCAATACAAAAGGGCGGCAATTCACAGTTGAAATTCAGCTTTCGTAACTTTTGTGATTGCTCCATTGGATCTTTTCTGCAAAACAAAGATGATCAAGTGCAAATCTAATAGAAAATAAAATAAGAGAAAAAAGAAAATTAAACACAATCTCCCCGGCAACGGCGCCAAAATTTATGATCGGTCGTCAGCAATCATAAAAATAATTATCCCAACAATTACTAACTAAACTAGTTAGGACCCACAGAGAGATCGGCTCTTCCTTTTCTCAAACAAAACAAATTAATAAAGAGAATTTAAAGAAAAATTAAATCTAACTAAAAGTAAATTAACTAAGAGAGCAATCAAGAAAATTAAAGAAAACAATTAATCAAAAGCAGTGAATATTATGAGAAAATCAATTAAATAGAAACCTCCAACATAGAATTAATATCCCTCTTGACAACAATAACATGGATCATTGATATCTAAAGATTATGAGAACCTTGAATAGCCTGTCGGACTTAACCTAAATTACCTTAATTAGATTAGATTACCGATTAAAGTCAATCTATCCCTTTTATTCTTTCAGCAATCAATTACTTTCTTAGGGCTTGAAGATCACTTAGGAACAAAGCATGAAGAACAAGTAATTTAATAACAAGCACAATGAGAAATTTCTCGCCCATTGATTCTTTTCTCTCTTGGACGGAGGATTAATTCACATCCAATTGCTACATATAATTAAGCTGGAGTGATTAATTCACAACTTAATCTAGCCAATGCTAACTCAATCTATCATGAAAGTGTCGACCCAATCAATGAAAACAAGCAACATAGAATTCATACAGAGATCCAAGAAATACTCAAATAAATTCTTATATAAAAGCATACAATCTCACCATGGAATTAGTCAAGAGATCAATTAAATTCTACATTGGAGAAAAGAAAAGGATTACTCACTCATAAATTGAGTGAGCATCCACAAATAAGAAGAAGAGAACTTATCTATGGATGAGGAAGAGAAGGGGGCGGCGGCTCCTAGGGTTTTTCTCCTCCAAATCTTCAACTAAACAATATATCTTATGAAGAATAAAATTACATTCAAAATCTAGTCCTAAGGTGGCTATTTATAGTGGAGGAACACAGATAGGACGGTTTAGGGCTGACTTAGACTCCAAGTTAGATTAGATGTCATCCTAGAGTAGAATCCAAGTTAGAATAGGATTCTGGAATTTTCTGGATTTCTGCAGAAACTTCACCGGCAGATTCGGGCTTGAGAACAGCAGAATTGAGCTTCGGTTTTCAAAGGAAAGTTGTAGAGCTCGGAGTTAGCTTTCTAACGGCTACTCATGGGCTTAAAACGGACATCTGAGTAGAAACTTATGGACTTTCTACGAAGATTGTGCTGAAACCGGGCATATATCGCAAATCTGCGGGATTAATGCGGGATTTGGATATTCTTTTGGATATTAGGCCTACAAATTGGGATTTTAACTCTAATTATAGGTTTATATGGGCTGAGTATATTCTCATATAAATTATCCAAAAATCCTCAATTTCAGGGCTTCTTCTGGGTTTGGCTTCAATCCTTTGCTCCTTGAAATAATTCTTCAACGATCTTCAAATCTTCAAATTATCTTCAAGAAATCTTCAAACACGAACTTTGCATCTCCAAATCTATACTCAAAATTACTTTGCTAATATCTGTGTAAAAAGTCATCAAAATAGCTTCAAAAGTAGTGAAAACAAGCAAATTCTCAATTTCACTTCTCATAAAGACTAAAAACACAAATACTTAGAAAATAAGGTAAAAATGCATATAAAAGTGGTAAAAAGTATAGAAAAATAGCCATAAAAATATGCATAATTTGAACTCGATCAGATGGTAATTAATTTTAGTAATTAGTTATAGTTTCGATAAATTGTTAATAGACTAATAAAAATCAAGAAGAAAAAAGGAAATTAGTTAAGCATTTGCATTCATGTTTAATCTTCTTTAAACGTAGCAATTGCCATGTTCATGAGACTCAGATCAAAATGATCCCGTGATGGGAAAGGAGGGCGACTCATTCATGCGTGTCTGAGTTTGCTCGCCTTCTCCCGGAGGCTTGGAAATTTCCGGAGGTCATTTACCATTTATTGGGAGGCGGCCAAAGGTGTTCCTCGTATAATTGAGGGGTAAATTAAAATCCAATTGGGGTTTCATGCATCATGTGCATCCATGCATTTAAGAGTCTAGTGTATCAATAAATTAAGAATAATGGAAGAAAAATCTAAAAAGAGAAAGAAGGAGAATGTGGTCAACTAGAGAAGTACAAGGGTAACCAGTAATTCAATTCATAGTAAATTAGTAATCAGTAAAAAAGAGTAAGAAAAGAGTCATCAGTAAAAAGAGTAAGAAACAATATTCAGTAAAAAGAGTAAGAAAAGAGCCATCAGTAAGAAGAGTAAGAAACAATATTCAGTAAGAAGAGTAAGAAAAGAGTCATCAGTAAAAAGAGTAGGAAACAATATTCACTAAAAAGAGTAAGAAAAGCGCAATAGTAGTCAACAAAGAGTAATTGTAATCAGTAAGAAGTCAAGTGGTGATTAGTAAAAATTGAAATGGCAATTAGTAAAGAGTAATCAGTGAAGAAAAATGGTAAAGAGTAAAGAGTAAAGAGTAATCAGTAAAGAAAAGAAAAAATGGTAAAGAATGAAGAGTAATTAGTAAAATGGTAAAGAGTAAAGTAAAGAGAGATCAGTAAAAAGAAAATGGTAAAGAGTAAAGTAAAAAGTAATCAGTAAAGAAAAAATGGTAATCGGTAAAGAGTAATAGTAATTAGTAAGAAGTAATGGTAATCAGTAAAAAGTAAAAAGGTAATCACTGAAAAGTAAAATGGTAATTAGTAAAAAGTAAAGAGTAATCAGCAAAGAAAAATAGTAAAGAGTAATTAGTAAAGAAAAAATAGTAAAGAATAATCAGTAAAGAGTAAAGAGTAAAGAGTAAAAAGTAATCAGTAAAGAAAAAATAGTAAGGAGTGAGAAGAAATCAGTAAAATGGTAAAGGATAAAGAGTAATCAGTAAAGAAAAATGGTAAAGAGTAAAATCTTAATCAGTAAAAAGTAATGGCAATCAGTAAAGAATAAAATATTAACTAGTAATCAGTAAAGAGTAATCAGTAAAAAGTGAATAAAAATGGTATTTAATAATTTAAGTTGAAAGAAAATAGTTTATATTCAATAATCCTTAAAAAAGAAAAGTAAAGTAAGAAAATGATAAAAAAGGATATCTAAACAAGGAAAATAAATAAAAGAAGAAAAGTCGGTTTTAAGAAAAAATAAAGAAAAAAGAAGAGAGTCTAAAGGCATGAAAATATTCAAGAATAGTAGCAACCAATAATAGAAACCCATAATTAAGTCTAGACTAGTCAGTGCTGTCTTTTGACGGGCGTCGTTGGGGTGGTAATCCTTCCCCACGCGTACCCGACTCCCGAACCCTTAGGACTTTGGTTAATAGACCGTTTATTAGGTTTAGTGTTACCTTCGCCAAGTCAGGGTTAACATTAGGCTTAATAATCTAATATAGGTGGCTAATCACACCTATGTTAAAAAAGATTAGTGGCGACTCCAATAGGATTTCTGTAGTTTTTTCCCCTTAGTTTTATTTTCTTCTAAGTCGTTCAGCAGCAGGGTTCGGTACCTCCCGGACCCGGACGTTGCGACAATACCTCAAAATTCACGGGTACCCTAACCGGTTGCATCCCTACATTTTCTTTTTCACGGTCTCCAATAAAATTATATTTTATTCATTCATAAGACTACTAGAATAATTAACCACTTGAACAAACCAACCAAATTTCTAACTTAGCCATCCTCTATAATCTATATAGTAATACAGTTGTGTTTAAAAAACCTTTATTTATTTCCGTTTGTTTGGAAAATTACTAAATTTTAGTGAGTCTTTTTTTTGGGTACATCTAAATTAGTGAGTCTTTTGATGCCAAAAAAAAATTAGTGAGTCTTTTTTTTTTGAGAAATTAAATTAGTGAGTCTTTAAAGTAAGTATAATTGTTCATGGGCCGAGTTGGGCCCGTGGTTGATATCAGTAGATAAGTTGTTTGTCTAAATCTGACATTTTTTAAACAGGTTACAAAAATTTTCTTAAACCTGTCCAAATTTTATAAGATTTTTTCAAAGACCTCTAATTTTACTAATTAAATATTTATGATTTATAAATTGTTTTTTAGTTAATATATTATCTAATAATCAGAGTTAAAAATTAATTAAATACAAGTCATATTAGCCCGCGATGACGTTACATGTATTTTTTATTTTAGAGTGGTACTTGATTAACTGATTGAATAAAGATATTATAATCAATTATATAAGGTCCACGACCATTCTTTGTTTTAGAATGGTGCTTGATTAATTGGTTGAATTATATAAGGTTGTAGCAAAAATGCAATTTAGATGGATTAGTTTTATTGTTGTCTCTTGCTATTGACATAAATCTTTGTAAGCTAACTTTTCTGACATGCAAAATTAAGAAGACCAAATAACATGTTTTTATTTGTAAGTAATAGGAAGTGCAAAGAGGTAATAATATTTTTTGATAATTGGATAATAATAGACACATTGAAGAAAGGGTGGTTTAATTCAGAGGTCTAGTAACAGAGTATAGTTCATCGTATTCTAAGAGAGAAATATTACTATTACATACAAAGCATAAAGCAGAGAATATAGAGAATATACAGAGACATCTAAATCTTCAAAGGCTCAAACAGCCTAAACACATTCCTTAAACAATTGTTTCACTTCTCAATGATTAAACAAAAAAATAGAAATGTCAACAAATGATATGCATTCTCTGTATCCTACAATTAATATAAATAAAAAAAATGATCTAACGAACCATTAAATTCCTAATGAGGAAAAGCTTATTTAAATCATTTGATGAGTAAGATTTCCCGATTAGCATTTTGTCATTCATCCCAAAACAAAAAATTAATGAATACCCGATTCTAAATTAGAATTAAACCCAAAATAAAATTCAAGAAAAAGAACTTCTCCAAGCAGAGTATATTCGTTCTGAAACCAAAAGAAATGCCACATGTTCAATTGTTCTTATTTTAAAGGGAAAAAATCTCAACGAAATGGCCTAATACCTTCTCCCGTTTTTTCCTTCAGAATTAAAGTAATATAAACTGTAAAAAGAAAATGAAAAATTGGTTTGTTCAACAATTCAACGAACTTGGTGAAAGGAAAGGTTTTTGCCGAATTCGGTGGCGAGTTCTTCGACTTTTTTGATTGCAACGTCGAAGGAGTTATCCAGATTATCGACAACCGCCATCTTGTAGCCGCTTAAAAGAAACTGGGAATGTTTTTTTGAGATTAAAAATGCAGTTTCTAACAGTTGCCTTTGAGGTTTGATTTTGAGAGAAGAAACGTCATTTTTTAGAAAGGGAAAAACATTGAACAGTCCATGGTGAATGGTTTGGAAAGGAGAAGAAAGAGGAAAGAGATGCGAAGGTCAAAACAGAGGGAAGTGATGAAAGGTTTGATTTTTGGAAAACCTGAAGATTGATCAACACCGAGAAGTTGAAAGCAAGCAACAACTGAGTTGGTGAGAGTAAAAAAGAAAACAGGGGAAGAAACGTTGATTAAAAGCAATTAAGAAAGGGACATGACAATTAAAAAAAGACAGCAGGAAAAGGAAGGGAGGAAACTTTTTAGTCATCCGAAAAGTGAGAAAAGACCAAAAAAAAATACTAGAAGGTGTCTCCACATTAATCCTAAGTTTGAGCTTTTAGTAATTTTCCTGGGTACTAAAAATAATATAATATATATATATATATATATATTAATAGTAATATATTTTTACCACATAATTACCTAGGTTAACATATCTTATAAATCAATTTAATTAATCAAGTGTAACTTTATGTAAATGGCCCGGGCCCGAGTCGGACTCGGGCTTTAACACTCAAAATCAAGACGGGCCTCAAAAATTTTCCTAAACCGGTCCAACAGACTTAAAATTGATTTTCAAACATTCTCAAATATCAAACTGACTTTCGGTCTTAGACAGATAACCTGACCCTTGGACTAATCTAATCGTATGTCAAGTCATTGAGCCTTACAACACATCTAAGAATAGACTAAACAGAGTAATGCTCCCAAAACGGTCCAACAGACTAAAACTCTCAAAATTTAAGAACATAAACAAAAAAAGTAAAAAAAAAAAAGGAAAATCGTTCGTCCTCCTCTTGGGTTGTTACACCAAGAGGGGGAGGAGTAACAGAAGCACCAAAAAAACTTGAGAAAAGGGAAATAAGAGAGTTTTTTTAGGCGACTAGAACTAAAATTGTTTGAAATAATGGTAAAATTATGTTTTTTTAATAATTAAGAGGTTATGGGTTCGAATCCCACCACATCCAAATATTTTTCAACATAAAATCGGTTCAACCTAGTCCGACTGTCCGGTTCTACCAATTTTGGCCTTTTTTCCAAAGTAAAAAACCGGAAACTAAACAATATTATCCAGACATGCCATCGGTCCCTGGTTCAACAGGTTGGACCGACTAGTCCGGTTTTGAAAACGCTGCCAAATATGTCTCCTAATTCAAATACCACCTTAGGTACATGGGCTTTGAGGTGTAAGCAATACGATCCTAAAAAATTGGTGCTATACATTGGCCTTGCTCTAACTATGCAATTAATTACTGTTAAATATTTTATACAATTAATTTGTATATATCTAAATTCTAAATATAATTTGTGTACTTTACCAAAATTATTAAAAGCCCCAATCTACTTTTTTAGGGTAGAGATTATTTCTCTATTTTTGTCATTTCTATGAGTTTAAGAGTTACAAGAGGGATAGCTTGTGCTAGCGCTACGTGCATATTTTTATCTGAGTTGTTCTTGCTTATTTGATGCATCTGTTTTATAAATAATTACAGAAAGTAAGATATGAGAACTTGTAAATCTATTTGGTCATTTTCTTGTTTCGTAGATTGAAATAGAACATGGTTAAAAGTGCTTGCATTCATTCTAAATAGTTCAATACATGCTTATTATGAAACGCAAGTCACAAACCCTGTGCATCCATCACGCTACGGACATCCGTTCTTTTTCCTTTTCATATCATCTAAATATAAAAAAAAAAAACTTATAAAGAAATATAATTACATATAATGGAGTTTACTTTTTCAAAAATCCATAATTAGTTATCAGTTCATAATATTTCTAGAATAAAATTGTTAATAATTTGTTCAATCAACAATTTAAAGGCTATTAAGCGGCAAATGTATTCCATTTCATTTTTGTGTTCCTCCATCGTTGTTAATAATTTGACCTCCTCGAATTCAATTTTGCTTCACTGTTTCTATTGCTTCAGTTTTCTCACTTGTGAGAAAATTTAAAAGACTATTAAGCTGGTTTAATGAATGGAATAGTGTTCACACCATACCATACTGGAAAAATGGGCTCAATAAGAAAAAAGGCTTTGGGAACATATAAAATTACATAATCCCCACAAAGCCCAATAGACAATAGATAACAATATATGGACTTTTTTTGTCATCTAAATCGGAAACCTAAGGACATGCAATTTTTTTGCGACATAAAGGGCATGCAATTTGAAAAGATGGGAACACCATTAATCATGCAATTTAAGAAGTTGGGAGTTGGGAACATTATTAATTGAAGTCAGATTCTAAAATTAAAGAAAAAAAAACAATGCATTTTAAACAAAAGGGTTCAGATTATAAGGTTTTTTAAAGTAATAAGTCATTTGAGAAATGACCAAAACGGAGTGAAAAGGTTCTCTCACGTTAAAAGTTGAAAGTGGTTATGAGTAATTTACCAAGGTTACAAAAATAATGGATAGGATATATAATAGGCTTATTAGTAAGTGCAGATTCAATGGGCATTTTCACGTGTAAACCCATGTCCAAATTTAAAAAATTGCATGCAGGGTAAGCAGCATGCTCACCCACTTGTATATATTATATTTGAGGTATTATTGGATACACCATCAGTGGAGTTTAGCATATTACACATGCGGGGTTTAAGCATTGACATGTGTCCCCCTAGGGAATAGATTTGAATATTAATTATTTAATTAATTATGAAATGCGGTACGTGTCAACATTTTAACCCGCTTGTGGAGTCCAAAAACTCCATCAACGTTGTACCAAGTAATAACTCATTATATCAATCACTATAGTTTTCATAAATATTTGTGTATTGTTCAACAATATAGGAAAGACTGAAACAATATGCAAAACCATCAAAACTACCACATTTTTTTTTCATAAAAGACCGAAACATGTTCCGATATGAAACTAACAAATTTCTCAATATGGAACTTTGATGGGAAGATTGCATTTGGGGACATCATTAATGCAACAGAGGATTTTGGGCAAAAGTACCATTTGGGAAAAAGTATCATTTTTTCCCTTAAACTTGTAGCGTTTGGACATTTTGTCCCCAACTTCAATTCTGGACTTTTTGCCCCATGAATTCTTAATTTGAGCATCTGTTGCCCTTGAATAACAGACGTTAGCTCAAATCCGAATTGAAGTTCTTGTTGCTTAGGGGGCAAAATGTCCAAAACGTACAAGTTCAGTGGGCAAAATGTCCAAAACTCTGTCTAACGTGTCACGCCACATTAGCGCCATAATGGTCATGCCGTTAGTCACGTCTAATACTCAAGTGACAATATAGGCTCAAATTGAGAGTTTAGGAGGCAAAATGTCTAAAATTGAGAATTCGAGGGGAAAAATGTCCAAAATTGAAATTTAAGGGGCAACGATACAAGTCCAAGGACTTTAGCCGAGGATTTTGACATCAAATGTCTAACAAACCCCAAAAATAAAAGTGTCGAGTTTTCAAGTAACCCACTTATCACGATCTTTATTGCGTCCCTTTTGTTTTTCTTAAAAGTTAAAACTTGCTGCAAGGAATTGGTAAAAGTAAAAGACCATTCAATTCCATATATAAACTCCGAAATGGTGTAAGAATAATCCTATTTTCCGTGTGCAAAACTCTGACGTCATTGGAATATATATACTAAAACCTATCGATAAGGGAAGCAAGAATTATTCGGAAATTTGCAAATCATGCAATCAAACATTAGTTAGAAAGTGAAACTGAATTAAGAGAAGAGAATTGAAAAAAACACCAATGGATCAAGTTGACACGACTTTCCAAATTAAGAACCTGGCAATATAGTTGGGTTTTTCATAAGTTTGTAGTTTTACATTCGATCTGCAGCAACTTGATATCCCTCCTCCTCCTCAACCTCCAGAGCATAGAGAGAAAAATGGTTGACCCCATCCCTGCAATTCATAAGGTGTGGGAGAAATGGAATATCCGGGGGACTATTCTGTTCAGTCTACTTCTGTAGACCTTCCTGGTTTTGTTCGCCCCATATCGAAAATCCACCAGGACAAGACTGTTGATCATGGTCATTTGGTCCGCTTACTTGCTCGCCGATGCAGCCGCTATTTTCTCTGTGGTGCTCATCTCCAACAGCCAAAGCAGTGATTGTAATTCTTCCAAGGCTATAAGGATAACGAAGATCTTTTAGCTTTTTGGGCTCCCTTTCTTTTGCTTCACCTTGGCGGTCCCTGTACAATTACCGCGGTTGCTCTTGAAGACAACAAACTTTGGTTTAGGCAATTGCACAGTCTCGGCTTTCAAGCTGTAGCTTCTATATATGTCTTCGTTCGAATTCCAAACATATTGACAATTCCAACTGTCCTAATGTATGTTGCTGGAACCATCAAGTATTTTGAGCGGACGCGTGCCATGTATCTTGCGAGCTTGGACGGAGTTCTGAATTCCATGCTAAAAATGCCCGATCCTGGGCCAAACTATGCCAAGCTTATGGAGGAGTACACTTCCAGGAGACAGAACAAACTTCCAACCCAAATAATTACGATTCCAGATAATGACAAAGAAACCAACGACTCTACTATGATTCAACTTCCAGAGCCTATTGACAAAGAGTTGAACGATCTCGAAGTGGTTTATTATGCTTATAAATTCTTCGAAATCTTCAAGGGGCTTGTGGTCGATAGCATCTTCAGCTTCCACGAACGGAATATGAGCCGGAAATTCTTCAAAGAAAGGGAAGCAGAGGATGCTCTAGGCTGATCGAGGTTGAACTCAACTTCATATACGAGGTTCTTTATACCAAGGTTAAAGTTGTGCGGTTCCTTTTGGGTTTTATATTTCGAGATATAGCCTTTGGATCCATTTTAGCATCTTTTGGGCACTTCCATTTCCAAATCAAGAAACAAAAGTTTAATCAGTTTGATGTGAGAATAACCTACACCTTGTTCTGGGGGCCATTATCCTTGATGTAATCGCGCTGCTTATGTTGATTATGTCCGACTGGACATTCGCTATCATCAAGGACCAAGGACATTCGCCTAAGATGTTTGAAATCTTCCTATGGTGCAAGCGTCCAAGGTGGTGGAGTCACACATGTAAGATTCGTGACACAAAGAATGGTAAATAGTAGTGGAGGAGTTTTTGACAGGGCATAATGTGTTGGCAACTCCTATGTGACTGTGAGTGATGTTGAATATGATGAGAGGCTTCTATTGTGGCACATTGCTACTGATCTCTGCTACTACAGTCCCGATGAAAAGCCAATAGGCAAGGATAGTTTTGACTATCGAGAATTTAGTAAGCTTCTCTCTGATTACATGATGTATCTTCTAATGATACATCCAAATCTGATGTCTACCGAGAGAGCAAATGCAAAACTTAAATTTCGCGACACTTGTGCAGAGGCTTGGAGGTTGTTCTTTGACAGAAAAATAATGAAATTAGAAAACAGAGAAGAGAGGGCTTGTGACGTAATTCTTTCGGTGATTACAGATGTTAACCCCTTGGCTGTGCAGGGAGAGAGAAGCAAATCTATGTTGTTTGATGCTTGTATGCTAGCCAAAGAACTAAACATGTTGGAGAAGAATGGACTAAATAAATGGAAATTAACGGCCAGAGTTTGGGTTGAACTGATCTCTTATGCTGCAACAAACTGCAAAGCAACCACACACGCTCAGTAAAGTTGGGGAGCTTCTAACCTTTATAGTTTATATGGTTGCTCATGGCTCACTCTGGTCTTGGACAGCAGTTCCAATTCAAAAACAGATATGCAACATATCAAACCAGAAACTAACCAAAGTTGATGTTAATATATGTTTAAGCAAATCTATGTTTTCTTTTGCACTTTTCTTCAATTCAAACCAGAATTAAACATGTTTTATCTTGTAAGTATATTAAAAGAAATATAAGCTGGCAGTGACATCGTTTATCTTGGACATAATGTCCCTGTTAGACATGAGAACATTGAGCGAATCAGGCATAAGCCTAGGTTTCTTACTTGAACTACCTCAACGTTCCATCAAAACATTACACCTCCCGATTTCCTTTTCAAACTCGTCCAAATGTCATCTTGGAGGTTGGTTAACCAGATTTTGAGACTGGTCTTTGAGCTGTTGCCTCTCCTCTGCATCTTTAAGCACTACACGAATTCTCCGGCAATTCCATCTCCGACTTCTCGATCTCCCCAATGAACCTGCCTTATAGTGGTAAATTGCAGGGGTTGTGCAGACACATATTTTTGGCTATGTCACGTGTGGTAAATGCAATGGACATAAGTCACGTGTCACGCAAGTAAAATCAAATATAGTAGAGTTGACTTGGATACGTGGCAGGATCTGAGGTCAATGCTACTTGGGATGTACAGGAGAGCTTGGCTTGGTGGATCAGACTAGGAGGTAGTTGGAGTACACCAACCTTTTACTGATGGGAGTGACGTGCCTTACCCTTACCTCTTCAGAAAAAATACCACTATCACCATGACATACCCTTACCAGTTACCTCTCTTAACCATATTATCCATATATATTTAAGGGATAATTATGGTGATTATATAATTAGCCATATTATCCATAGAGATAATTATGGATTATATTTATTAACCATATTATCTACATAAATATTAAAGATAATTATGGAATATATTTATTTGTCATATTATCTTTAAAGATAATTATGACAATTATCAAGACTGCTCAGCTCACCACTATAAATAGTGAGCAAGAGTAGATTTTTGGGGGCTTAGAGAGAAAAAACAGGCCGAAACTCTGCCAAAATATTCACAGACAATTCTCACCCAAAAAAAATACTTCAAGTTCTTCAAGTTATTCAAAAACTTTGAGTTTTGATCCAAAAAACCACCTGCCACTCACGCGCTCACTGTTAGTACCTGCTCCGGTCTTCCTCTCCGCTCCCTCCTGCACATCTCAGGCTCTATTTGCGGCGTCTTCTCAACCACAACAAAAATAACCTTCTACATTTTGGCGACTCCACTGGGGAGAAGCACTCACAAAGAGGAGTATTTGAGATTTTGCTGGCTTTTGTTTTGGAAGATTTGCGAGCAACCATGAGTTTAGGTGAGACACCGGCCTACATTCAAGAAATGATGAAAATGATGAAGGCCATTGAGGAAAGGGCTAAGGCCTCCGATGAGATGGCTAATGAGAGGTTTACTGTCATGGAAGAACGGATAGTACAACTATCTAAAACAGTGAATGGAGGTAACGGTAAGGCACTAGAATCACCAGCTACTGTTGATGGGGAGGATATGTCTGGGACCCACAATGGTCGTTTCATAGATCTTGTGAACCAGACCCCTACCAAGAATACTGTTACCTCTGCCACAGAGTTCACATATGTCACTAAGGAACAGTTAGAACGGATGCTAGAGCAGAAGAACAAGACACTGAGTTTTTCTGAGTTTGACCTCAAACTCCCATATGCAGCTAATATTGCAGCGAAACCCTATCCCAAGGACTATACCAGTCCTAAGTTCAAGCTATTTGATGGGAAGATAGGGGACACCAGGGAACATGTGATGAAGTTTGTGGAACCCTTGGAGTTGGAGGGTTAGATGATGACTTGAAACTAAAAGAGTTCTCTAAGTCACTCACAGGGAAGACATACACCTGGTATGTCAACCTGGTTCCAGGGTCCATTGAATCTTGGAATCAGATGTGTAGATTGTTTGGAGAGAAATTATTCCCTACCCAAGAGAAGGTGACACTAATTGATTTTGGGAGAGAGTCAAGGTCAGGGGAAGATGTAATGGATTATATTCAGCGGTTCCGTGAGAGAGTACTGGATGTGCATGACGCACATAATGAAAAAGAACTTATGAAAGTTTGTATACAGGGTATGTTCGATGAATATCGCATACACCTGGAGAATTTACCACTTAACAAGTTTGCTACTTTGGTAGAGGCTACCCGCATGACAAACTCTACCATTCAGAAACAGAGGGAAAGGTACAACAGAAGGAATGTGCATGCTGTTCAGTTCAGAGAAAGAGATGAGAGGTCTGGGGGCAACAACCCCCTAAACGTAGTAAGAAGGATTTCTAGGGAGAGTATGATGCACCACCTTTCCCAGTCTCAGTGGAAAGAGTGCGTGCTCTCCTACGAGAATGGATAAGGGATGGCCAAATTAACTTGTCTTATGCTACATGCCTCCCTACTGCCCAAGAGAAGGCTGATGCAAAGTACTGTGATTATCACCGAACGGTGAACCATCCCTTTGCAGAGTGTAGAAACATGAGAAGGTTGATTCACCGAAGGGTGCAGAAAGGGGAAATAGTGATCAATAATACAGGGGTTCACAATAACCCGCTACCTGACCATGGAGGGCAAGTTAATGCAATAATTCATTCCTTGCTAGATGAGCCAGAGGATTACCACGGTGAGGACACCAGTGTTGCTACTGTGATGACCTCTTCTATTGCCGCTTACCTCCTGAAAACTCCGAATGTGCGATATTTCTTTGATTTGTAAGGATTCTGTGAAGAAGCAAGAAAGGAAGCTGCTGAAGAGCTAGTACAGATAGCCAATAAATATCATGCGGAAGGTGGTTTTGTTGAATCTTAGATGAAACGGTTAGACAAGGCTTATGCAAATGCGATAATGTTTACAGAAGCAGACATGTGCACTCCACACCCCAATCATAATAAGCCTCTTTATGTGGAGAGCACCATCAATAGAGTGTACACAAGGAGGACATTCATTGATGATGGGTCTGGATTAAACTTAATGCCATTAACTACTCTGAGAGCCTTAGGGATTGACAGAGGAAGCTTGCGCCATCCCATGACCATCAACTCCTTTGATAATAGGGGGACCTTGCGATGTGTTTTGGTCAATTTTAAGATTGAAAGTATCCAGGAGCAGACACGCTTCCATGTGATAAATGCAGATGTAGCCTATCACGTCTTGATGGGACGAAAGTGGCTAAATTCCCATTACTTAGTGGGATCTTCACTCCATCAATGTGTTAAGGGCTTTTGGTATGGCAAAGAGATCTTCATACCAGCAACCAATGCCCCTTTTGAAAAAAGTGAAGTGAGATATGTTGAGGCCTCGTTCTTTAATGAAGTGGCTGAAGAGGGAGAGGGAACACTCTTTCGGCCTATGGGAATACCACTCCCACCTTGGGAGGAATATGTTAAAGGATCTGAGGATGACATGAAGTATAACAGAAAGAGGATAGGGCGAGGTGGTAAGAGGAGACGGGGGAACACCTCTGAAGGCTACAGGGCGCCAGAAAAGGGTGTCACTCCCTATACCAAGTCCTATAGAATTGGTTATAGAGGAGATAGCCCCAGCTCCAAAAGTATCTCACGGTAATACCATTACCTCTCCCATCATGTAAGAAACTTTGATTTGCTTAAAAAAAATAAATAAATAATTGAACTACGTAATGACTTGATCCTTCACATTTGAGGGTACGTAGGCAGCTTGATATTCAAGTTCAATCACACACACACAAAAAAAACAACACAAAACAAAACAAAAACAAAACAAAACAAAACAAAAACATATGTTTACATATACAACAAAAATGGCCTATGTCGCCATATATACAACATATACAACAACAATGGCCTATGTCGCCCATATATATTAAATGGCCTATGTCGCCACATATCATGAACTATTACCTTGGCCTATGACGCCACTCCATATATACAAAAATGGCCTATGATGCCACACATATATAACAATGGCCTATGGCGCCACACATATAACAATGGCTTATGTCGCCAAATACTTAAGTTTACACTTGCTCCAGGTAGTAGAAACAAATTTCTCCCTGTAGAGTTTAAAAAATATTTTCATTGCCGCTAATCAAAGCGAGCTAAATATCTAAATGTTCCCTCCAAGTAGCAGAATCTTTTCTCCTTGTAGAGGTCGAAAGCATTCTCATTGCTGCTAACAAAGGCAAGCTCAATATCTAAATGCTCCATCCAAGTAGTAGAATCTTTTCTCCTTGTAGAGGTCGAAAGCACTCTTATTATTGCTAACAAAAGCAAGCTCAATATTTAAATGCTCCCTCCAAGTAGTAGAATATTTTCTCCTTGTAGAGGTTGAAAGCACTCTTATTGCCGGTAATCAAAGCGAGCTTAATATCTATATGCTCCCTCCAAGTAGTTGAATCTTTTTTCTCCTTGTAGAGGTTGAAAGCACTTTCCTTGCAGCTATCAAAGCAAGCTCATCATCTAAATGTCTCCTCCAAAATTAACTTCACATCAGATGCTTCACGCTCTATGTTTGACTATGACCTGCTCAAAGAGGGACTATGACTTATTGTGTTGCCACAACCATGAGGCAACAGTCACAAGCTTGAAGTATTCTCCGACATGATACCGAAGGTAGAAACACATCATTCAGAATTGTAGTCATGGCAACGGTAGTATCCTCAGTTGCAGTCATAGCAGAAGGCAACGTGGTGTTACCATGAGCAGTAGCACTATTAGGGGTAACTCCCTTTGTCACAGTCATAGTACTAGAAGGCACAGTGCCAAAGGTAGTGATGTTGCCTAAAGCAGTATTACGAGTTATGCCAAGTGCTGGCAGTGTTGCCGAGAGCACACTAGAAATCATAGTATCAAAGGTGGTAAAAGTTTCCTATAGCAGTAATACGAGAGTCGTGCCAAAGGTTGTGTTGCTAAAGGCAATACGAGTTGAGAAGGAGACATGAGAAAGAATGGCTGAGTTACTGGTAGCTACCGTATCGGCAATAGATGACAAAATATGTGAAATACCAAGATCAGTATCAGGAGTAACGGTAACACTGGAGTAGTATTCCTCACACCATGAATAGCAGATGTATCAGTTATAGTCCTCTGATCCCCTGCTACTGAGGAGGAATGGTTGGTGTGAGACTCAACACCGTCAATGATTAGCCACATACAATTTTGATTCATGTTATTGTGAAGACAAGTAAGCTGCATAAAAGCAGGGTGTGACATTAAAAATAGAAAAGGGGGCATGGTGTATAAAAAAACAAAGCGAGAAATTGAAAAAGAAAAGGCAAAGGATTGGGTGTATTCGGAAAAAAAAAAAAAACGTTCCTCGACGTTAAAAGTTGAAGCTAGGCGATTAAAAAAATGACAAAAAAAAGGGATTTTTATTAGTTAGTTCATTGAAGAATAAAGCAAGCAGAATTTGGGCTGAAAGTTGAAGCAAATAAATAAGGCAACAATACTTTTTTGAAAAAAAAAATATATATAGAGAAGAACTGGGGGCATATATACGAGTAGTAAAGAAGACAAATCACTAGAACTGGTAATTGGGCGGATTCGAGCGGGTTTGGATTCGGATATTTCGGGTTCGGGTATTTTTGGGTTCGGACTCGGATCGGGTTCAGGCCCGGGTCGGGTTCTGGTTCATTTCGATATTCAGAGTTCGATCGAATTTCTGATTCATCCTGATTCAACGTGCAAGTTTCTTTTTAAAAGAAAAATAATTGTTTATCTTTTATTTTACTATAAGTTTATTGATAATTATAATATAATAAGATAGAGTATATAATATAACATGATAATCAATATATTCCTAGGACCACATTCATCCAAAAAACGACAGTTATTTTGGAACGGAGGAAGGAGGAAACATGTATAAAGATTGAGTAATTGTTAAAAAATACTAACGAAAGAACTGTCTCATCGTTAGAGACATTCAGAGACTCCTACATGATGAAAAAAATTAAAAGGTCTCAAGAAGAAAATGATCCTACTTGCTAAAAGAAAAAATTCTTCTTTGAAAAGACAACGCCACCGACAATTATTAAGTTGTGTATTGTGTGCAACATTTAAATTAACTGGATTAAATATAAAATACATATAGTTCAACACTAATTTAAACTATTTAATGCTATTTAATACTAAATTGTAGCAAATTAAAACAAATTAAGTATTAAATTAAACAAATCATCAAAATGTAAGCTTTAGATTAAACAAATTAAAAGCTAATGGACCCTTAATTGAACCTATAAAGAACTTGGACTTATTTATTTATATATGTAATAGCTTTATTTAATATTAAAAGGAAGAAGTGTGATTTTTTCTAAACAATAATGAAAATTTTTTATTTTATAAATAATTCTTTGATTTTTTTTAATATTATTTTGATCTCGGGCTCGGGTCGGGTTCGGGTTTGGGTTGTCTCGGGTTCGGGTAATTTCGGGTTCGGGTTCGGGCGGGTTCAGGACGTTGACTTTTCTGATCAATTCGGGTAATTTCGGGTTCCGGTTCGGGCGGGTTTCAGGTTTCGGATTCATTTTGCCAGCTCTACAAATCACATGAGAGGGATCAAAAGGCCTACTTGGTGGAGATGATTAAAATAAGAAAATTGTTGGGACTTCACTTGGTAGCTTGAATGCGGTCTTATTGAATTGGGAGTCTTTGGATCAATTGGGTTCAAATTGTAAATATTACTAGGAAAATAATTAGGGTAAAAGAGACTTAAGCTCTTGTGATTTCTATTCAATGTATAAATACAACTTTTGATTTACAAGTGTATAACTGACTGGATAAATACAATCTCAAAATACAAATTGAATTTAAACTTTGTTCTAGGATAAGAAGACCTAGTCTTATGATAACTACCCTATCCTCATACATGCCCCATCAAGATTGAGTCACTAGGTAGGACTCCAATCTTGGAACTAAGCTGGCAAAAACGTTGTCTTGGCAATGGTTTTGTAAGAAGATCAGCAAGTTGATCTTGTGCAGAGACGTGACTAACATTCAACAAACCTGCATTCACTTTGTCTCGAACAAAATGAAAATCAATAGAAACATGTTTCATTTTGGAATGTAAAGCCGGGTTAGTCGAAACATATGTAGCTCCCATGTTATCACAATGAATGATTGGAGTCTTTGTACATGTGAGGCCAAGTTCAGACAGCAAATTTTGCACCCAAGTTAATTCAGAAGCAGCATTGGCGATGGCTTTATACTCGGCTTCAGTTGATGATCTCGCCACCGTCTTCTGCTTTGTGCTCTTCCAAGAAACGAGATTACCTCCCAAATAAACAAGAAAGGCTGAAACTGATTTCCTATCACCAGTGTCACCTGCCCAGTCGGCATCCGAGTATGCAACTAATTGAAAGGGAGATGGAGTGGATTTAAGCAAAATTCCATAGGAAGCAGTACCTTTCAAAAACCTCAGGATGCGTTTTAGACCTTGCCAATGACTCATAGTCGGATTGTTCATATATTGAGCCATTTTATTAACTGGAAAGGAGAGATCAGGCCTAGTAATTAGCAAATATTGCAAGGTGCCAACAACACTTCTGTACAATGAAGCATCCTCTAAAGGTTCACAATCATCTCTAGCAAATAGACATGTGGACGGTAGAGGAGAAGAAACCGGTTTAGCATCCAACATCGATGTTCTTTCTAGCAAGTCTACCACATATTTCCGTTGACATAAGAACAAACCAGATGAGGTTGGAATTGCATCTATGCCAAGGAAGTAGCTTAGCGGTACTGGATCTTTAAGTGAGAACTTGTCGGAGAGAGCAGAGATTACTTCCTGTAAATGTGAATTGCTTGTGCCCGTAAGTAGTATATCATCCACATAAACTAGGAAATATGTGATCACTTCATCTTGTTGAAAAAGGAACAAGGAAGAATCTGAATGAGACTGTTTGAAACCAATGCTCACTAGGAAGGATCGAAGCTCATTGTACCATGCACGAGGAGCCTGCTTTAATCCATATATGGCCTTTTTCAATTTACACACATGAGTTGGATTAGAGGAATCAATCATACCCGGAGGTTGCTTCATGTAAACCGTTTCAGTCAATGTCCCATGCAAAAACGCATTGTTGACATCAAGTTGCAAAATTGGCCATTGTCTTTGAGTCGCAATTGATAAAACAATTCTGATAGTAGTTGGTTTAACTACTGGACTGAATGTCTCTTTAAAATCAACCCCTGGCCTTTGATTGAATCCTTTTGCTACAAGCCTCGCTTTATATCTGGAAATGCTACCATCTGAGTTGCGTTTCAATTTGAAAATCCACTTGCAACCAATTATATTCTGTGAAGAAGATGAAGGAACAAGCTCCCATGTGCCATTTCGAAGGAGAGCATTAATTTCTTCTGACATTGCTCGGCGCCAATTCTCATTTTTCATGGCTTGAGTAACACACGTTGGTTCGGATGGAGAAGAGAAAGGATGCTTGGTAGCAATATTAGCTGACTTTGGTTTGAAAATTTGGTTCTTTGCTCTTGTTTGCATGGGATGAGCATTCTCAATTGACTCATGGATCACCACTGGTATTTGAGATGATCTTTGTTGCCGAGGCACTGTGACAGATTCTGGAGGAAGAGGTGAAGCCATTTCTATATGTGTTTCAGAAGCAATAGATTCGGTTGTCCTATGTGAAGAAGTATGCTCCTATTCCACGTCAATCTCATATGGTCCTACAATAGTATTTAAATTGAGTGAAGATGGAGATGAAGGAGAAGAAGAATAGGAGGTATCTAACCTTTGTGGAGATGCTTCACTGGATGGTGTAATTGACGTAGGAAACAATTGAATGAGACTTGGAAGAGGTGGACTGGAAGTTGGAGATGAGGAAGAGGAGTTGATGTTTGATTGAAACGGAAATTCCTAATCATTGAAGATGACATGCCTAGATGTATATATCCTGTTATTAGCAAAATCATAGCACTTGTAAGCACTTTGATTAGTACTATATCCAATAAATACGCAGGGCTTGGATTTGGGCTCTAATTTGGACTTAGCATAAGGCTTGAGCCATGGAAAACATTGACAACCGAAAATTTTTAACTTGGAATAATTTGGTTGTTGTTTAAACAAAGCTTCAAAAGGTGATTGGTGGGCTAATGTTGGAGTGGGCATTCTATTTATGAGATATACCGCAGTTTGATATGCAAAGGTCCAAAATGTTTTAGGAAGATGGGGTTGATGTAGCAATGTGTTTCCAGTTTCAACTATATGTCTGTGTTTCCTTTCGGAAAGCCCATTATGTTCGGGTGTATGGGGTGGAGTTTGAAGGTGAGTTATGCCATGGTTTTGAAGTGTTTGTTTAAGGTGTTCTTATTCACCGCCACCATCGGAATATATAGTTTATATGTGTGTTTGAAAAATATTTCTCAACCATGGTCCTGAATTTAGGAAACAAAATAGATACATCAGACTTTCTTTTTAAAGAATAGAACCATGTATAACGAGTAAAATGATCAACAAAAATAATATAGTAAGAAAATCCATCAATTGAAATTTGAGGAGAAGGACCCCAAACATCTGAATATAACAGTTCCAATGGGCGAGAGGAAGATAAAGAAGACAAAGCAAATGGCAATTTGTGACTCTTACTGTATTGACAAGCAGTACAAACAAAATCCTTAATAGGAGTAGAAGGAAGTGCAAATTTATTGACTACATGACCTAAGATAGATTTGGATGGATGTCCTAGCCTATTATGCCAATCCAGAAAAGGAAGGCATTGAGAGGAGAGAGCAACATGTCGACGGCAAATTTGAGCTGGAAGACAATATACACCATCAGTGAGCAACCCCTTGGTCAATACCTGTCGAGTCTGCAAGTCCTTCACCAAAAAATGATCATCATAAAACTCAATAAATACATTGTTATTAGAACAAAACTTGGAAACTGAAATGAGATTTTGCTTCATGCTCGGCACATGTAATACATCTTTTAAATGAAACTTCTTGCTAAATGTGCGAAGATCAATTAAACCAGAATGAGAGATATCCAAACCTTGCCCATTACCAACAACAATTTGATCTAGTCCATCATAGTCAGAGGCTAGGCTCAGATTCTGAAGCTGAGGAGTAACATGATGTGACTCCCCTGTGTCCAGGCACCAAGATGAATTTTGACCAGCCATGGTAGCTACATTTGCAATGGGAGGTGAGTCGAAAAATCTTTTCCCTTTCCTGCAAGTTTTGGCCGAATGACCATACTTGTCACAAATTTGACAAGTAGGCCGATTGTTGTTGTTGTTGAATGAAGAAGCCGATTGGTTATAGTGTTGGCGAGGACCATTGATCTCGGATTGGATCGCCCCCTGCCACGATTGAAATGATTGTGACTCGCCTGGTGAAGTTGGCGGTTGGAATATTGACTTTCCATTAGAGATCGCAGCAGCTTCATTCTTCAAGTGCAGCTCATGAGCAGTGAAAGTAGAGTGGAGTTCATCTATAGTCATAGGTGTTTCTCGGCACCTGACAGCAGCAACAACTTCTTTGAACTCAGGTCCTACTCCCTTGAGAATATGGAGGACCAAGTCATCATCCTCAACAGGAGATCCAGCCAAGCGAATAGCATCTGCAAGTTGTTTCATCTGGTGAATATAATCACCAACAGCCATCTGGTCTTGACGAGTGGAGGAAAGCTGTTCTTTCAAAGACATGATTCTGGATCTATTTGTGTTAGCAAAAACCTTAGCTAACGTGTTCCATGCTTCAGAGGAAGATTTTGCAAGGGAGATATAAGGCATAATAGATTCGGAAGTAGAAGTGATAATAGCATGGAGAATTAACTTATCTTGGCGTAACCATAGATGGTAGGCCGGATTGGGAACGATCTCATCCTTTTGTTGGATGGTTGCCGGCGGTGATGGATAGGAACCATTGACATAGCCTGCAAGGTCAAGGCCGAAAAGGAGAGCCTCCATTTGAGCTTTCCAGGATGTATAGTTGGAAGATGTGAGCTTGACAGGGAGGTTGTTGGTGGTAGTGAATGAAACCGGTGCAGTTGCTGCATTCAGATTTGCAACAAGTTGATTTGCCATTGATACAAGTGAGAGTGATTGAAAAGGAAGAGGAATTGAACCGAAAAAGGAATGGAGATGCGTTGGATCGGAAAAAAAAATTAGACTATTAAGTCTTGGCGGCTTTCTGATACCATGTGAATATTACTAGGAAAATAATTAGGGTAAAAGAGACTTAAGCTCTTGTGATTTCTATTCAATGTATAAATACAACTTTTGATTTACAAGTGTATAACTGACTGGATAAATACAATCTCAAAATACAAATTGAATTTAAACTTTGTTCTAGGATAAGAAGACCTAGTCTTATGATAACTACCCTATCCTCATACACAAATTAGAACTCCTCCAATTTATTTGGATTGGATTTCTAGAGAAAAAAAAATTCACATTGAAAGGGAGTTGGATGAATTGCAAAAGGGATTTGCAGTTTTGAGAAAAACAATATATATATATATATATACACATACATTATGTATATATTTTGTAAAGAAAAACTTCACGTTTGCGAAGTGGCCAAAGGTGATGTGAAATCAAGTGAGCTATGGTGTCAAAGGCAACAAAAAAAAATCGAGGCAGAGGAAATATTGAAAAAAAAAATCATGTGGAAAAAAAAAAAGGCAAGGGGTGACGTGGATTCAACAAGTCAAGGGCCAGGTCCGGCTCCTCTCCATTACCCACCGAGAAATTATTAGGTGGGACAGACCCACCACGTTATCCATGGGACCAACCAATAGAATTTTGTTATGTCAAATTAATTCCTTAAATTTAGGCACGATTTTAGCCCAAGGTTTAGGCCCCTTCCTATATAAAGGGTAAGTCCCCAAATTTGAGATTTTATTGGGATAAGATTTTAGAAAATTAATGAGTTGCCTTCATATTATTGGTTGGTCCCATGGATGACGTGATGGGTCCGTCCTACCTAATAATTTCTCATTACCCACCCCCTCCAATAATTTCCAATGCACTCTTAGATCTTTGCCACATAAATATTAAATTTAAACCGATAAGATTAAAACTTTAAATTTCAACCTTAACGGCAGTTTTTTCAGTGCTACTACCGTTATCTCTCACATACACCAACCCGAGGATACCTCTTAACTCTTGATTTTACTCCAACCCAGTATGATGCACTTTTAACAATGATTGCCATCCTCTACTGAACATTGTTTTACATTGCACTTGCTTAACTAATTGGTTTTTTAGAATCCTCCAATCCAAGAGCAAGAAGATTACAATCTTGTATGTAGAAAATTTCATTCTAACATTATAGCAAACACCTTGACTGCATATATGAGAAGTGAAGACAAGTAATGAATCCCTGATAATTTTATATATTGAACATTGTTCTCAATTACTACTCAAGTTATGCAACCCATATAGATTTATTAAGAACCAAATTTGAAAACCGAAAAATATGTACAGATGGTTGGATTCATAATTCAAATAAGACTGCTGCTTCTTCCAATAGGTGTAGATCAACAGAAATTTCGACCAAAAAAAAATCGTTCAACACAAAAATATATCATAGAGGGAAGAGATAGAATCACTGATGGATTGATAAATCAATACTAGTTCTCGGCTTCTGGCATTTGGGGTTGGGTTTCACTGTATGGTAATCTTGTTTAACGTTGAAAAATTGTCGTTAAGCATATATTGTGAAGTTTAATTTTATCCGTTAAAATTAAACATTAACACGTGTCAAAAATCTAAAAGGACATTGGAAACCACTGGATGGAGTGAGTAATGGAGGGGAGCCAGACCTGTCAAGGGCCCATTACTGCAGACACCCCTGCTACAGGTAATAACCACGTGGTTACACACGTTACAGGTAATACCCCACTTGGTTACACACGTTATAGGTAACACCCTGTAACTGGTAATACATGTTGTTGGTAATACCTTATGACTGGTAATACATGTTGTTGGTAATACCATATAAATTGGAAACACTTCACTATACGTAAGAGCATACTTAGACAGTAATATGTCCATGAGTGTGCCTTCTCGTATGTATTTTTACATGAGTAAAGTGCACCTCAACATTTTATACATAACGAGTGTGCCTCTTCATATGTGTTTACCTGGGTAGAGAGCACCTCTAACAAGAAAAAATAATGGGAGTAGACATGCCTCCCTCAGGCCATAGTAGCCATGATAGACAAAAAATGTTTGATATCTTGCATATTTATCATTATTATTATGCATAAGAATCCTTATACTAAGAATTCTCATGCAGGGCGCAAAATGTAGACACGGATTTTTGGTTATGTCACATGTGGTAAATGCAACGGACATAAGTCACATGTCACGCAAGTAAAATCAAATATAGTAGAGTTGCCTTGGATACGTGGCAGGATCTGAGGTCAATGCTACTTGGGATGTACAGGAGAGCTTGGCTTGGTGGATCAGACTAGGAGGTAGTTGGAGTACTCCAATCTTTTACCGATGGGAGTGACATGGCTTACCCTTACCTCTTCAGAAAAAATACCACCATCACCATGACATACCCTTACCAGTTACCTCTCTTAACCATATTATCCATATATATATAAGGGATAATTATGGTGATTATATAATTAGCCATATTATCAATAGAGATAATTATGGATTATATTTATTAACCATATTATCTACATAAATATTAGAGATAATTATGGATTATATTTATTAGTCATATTATCTTTAAAGATAATTATGACAATTATCAAGACTGTTCAGCTCACCACTATAAATAGAGAGCTAGAGCAGATTTTTGGGGGCTCAGAGAGAAAAAAACAGGCCGAAACTCTGCCAAAATATTCACAGACAATTCTCACCCAAAAAAAATACTTCAAGTTCTTCAAGTTAATCAAAAAATTTGAGTTTTGATCTAAAAAACCACCTGCCACTTACGCGCTCACTGTCGGTACCTGCTCCGGTCTTCCTCTTCGCCGCCTCCTGCACATCTCAGGCTCTATTTGCGGCGTCTTCTCAACCACAACAAAAAGAACCCTCTACATTTTGGCGACTCCACTGGGGAGAAGCACTCACAAAGAGGAGTATCTGAGATTTTGTTGGCTTTTGTTTTGGAAGATTTGCGAGCAACCATGAGTTCAGGTGAAGCATCGGCCTACATTCAAGAAATGATGAAAACGATGAAGGCCATTGAGGAAAGGGCTAAGGCCACCGATGAGATGGCTAATGAGAGGTTTACTGTCATGGAAGAACGGATAGTACAACTATCCAAAACAGTGAATGGAGGTAACGGTAAGGCACTAGAATCACCAGCTACTGTTGACGGGGAGGATATGTCTGGGACCCATAATGACCGTTTCATAGATCTTGTGAACCATACCCCTACTAAGAATACTGTTACCTCTGCCACAGAGTTCACATATGTCACTAAGGAACAGTTATAGCGGATGCTAGAACAGAAGAACAAGACACTGAGTTTTTCTGAGTTTGACCTCAAACTCCAATATGCAGCTAATATTGCAGTGAAACCCTATCCCAAGGACTATACAAGTCCTAAGTTCAAGCTTTTTGATGGGAAGACAGGGGACGCCAGGGAACATGTGATGAAGTTTGTGGAAACCCTAGGAGTTGCAGGGTTAGATGATGACTTGAAACTGAAAGAGTTCTCCAAGTCACTCACAGTGAAGGCATACACCTGGTATGTCAACCTTGTTCCAGGGTCCATTGCAACCACGCACGCTCAGCAACTCAGTAAAGTTGGGGAGCTTCTAACCTTTAAAGTTTATATGGTTGCTCATGGCTCACTTTGGTCTCGGACAGCAGTTCCAATTCAAATACAGATACTAGAAACTAACCAAAGTTGATGTTAATATATGTTTAAGCAAATCTATGTTTTCTTTTGCACTTTTCTTCAATTCAAACCAGAATTAAACATGTTTTATCTTGTAAGTTTATTAAAAGAAAAATTAAGCTGGCAGTGACATCGTTTATCTTGGACATAATGTCCCTATTAGACATGATAACATTGAGCGAATCAGGCATAAGCCTAGGTTTCTTACTTGAGCTACCTCAACGTTCCATCAAAACATTACGCCTCCCGGTTTCCTTTTTAAACTCGTCCAAAATGTCATCTTGGAGGTTGGTTAACCAGATTTTGAGACTGGTCTTTGACCTGCTGCCTCTCCTCTGCATCTTTAAGCACTGCACGAATTCTCCGGCAATTCCATCTCCGACTTCTCGATCTCCCCAATGAACCTCCCTTATTGTGATAAATTGCAGGGGTTGATCTGAAGATCCCAACTTGTCAAGGAGAAAGTTGAAGAGCTTGGAGACAACAACTTCTCCGATAGAAGACAGGGCTTCAAGGAAAGACATGTTGAACTACCTGATCTCCAACTTGAGTTAGGCTGCTACTATTTGCATACACATTTTTTAGCCATTTTACAAGGCAGAAAGCTGAATCTGTGTAGCAATCAAAGAGAAAATTGGAGCCAGCTGGACTTTTCAATATGCCTGTATTTCCAGAAGGAGGAATTAAGGGTTTGGAACTTTTTACTTTAAAAATTCAAATCAGGTTTTACTAAAGCATTGTAATTTAGAATTGAACTACCTGACTTAATCCTAACTTAAGTTAGCCTGCCTGCTACTCTAATCTCTGTTCCACTACAGAGTAAGGTTTGTGTGCCCTTGCACTGTACTGTCTTGAAAATCAAATCCAAAAGATCAAGTTACTTGTTGTCAAAAAAAAAAAAAGATCAAGTTACTTTTATGGAAACTCAAATGAAAAATGCAAATCATGTTTTAATATATTTATAACTGAAGTAACTCAAGTTACTTCTTCTCAAACTTTCTTGAGCTCCAATTGTACTATAACTGAAGTAAGAAGATACCATATGTATATATAAATGCTTAAAATTACCATCTGTACTCTCTTGCAAATTTTGCGACATCCATCAATGCCGGTAAACAAAAAATGATCAGTTTTCCTAAGTTGAATTTTGGATGAAGTTCCTCATTGGATAAACACAAAATGACAGAATATACATTGAGCTGAACAGATTTTCACATGACAGACGTATACATCCTCACAATCTGAAAAATAAATGATGGTAGTCTCATGTAAGTTTCAACATGAATATTATAAGATGAACAACATTTGTTTGTGAAATTGAATATCTTCTATGAAAAAAGTTGCAAAGCCTTTCGAAATCAAAACACATACCTTGAGTTTGAGTTTAAGCAGAGGATGATGTAAATTTCTATCCCTCTGTCTTCCCTTTCATTTCCAGATATATTAAACAGTACTTTTCAATTTGACTTGTCTTTTAAGTACAAATTCATCACCTTTTGATTGAGTAGCACAGCTATTTTGTCAGAGATACTGCATAAACCAAAGTGACTAATAAATCTTTTTATATTAAAAAAAGAAAAAGAAAAATGAAATTAAGATGAGAGGTGCATGGTGAACTTGAGCAGGCTCAACCACTAGTTTGGCAATTTTATTCAACCATTTGAATGATGATAATCTAATTGCATAGAATTTGCCAAAGTATGGATGGGTTTGAAAGGAATAAGAGGCAAACAATCTGTAAATCGTGTTACATTTAGCAAATAGTAAAACAATATTGTAGACAGTAAAAACATGAGTACTGTTTAAACTTTAAAGGAAATTAATTGACAACATTTCCACCTTATCCTGCAAAAATAACTTAAACTTCTCAATTATTTCAATTGATTAAGGCCCAAAAAAAGGAGCAGGCAATCAGATATGATCATCAAAAAATAAAGAAAAAATGGTGGTTTCATTTCTTCTTCTTTTTCTTTGTTTGTTTTTTCCCCTTCCATTTGAAGATTCAATAATGTCAATAATGATAAAAGATAAAATATTGTACTATCTCAGTTGCATATAGTACTAATTAATTCGAAATTGACATACCTGTAACTTTTATTCTCAGCCGATAACAAGCATTAAGGCCACGTGGTTATCATCTTATCGTGAAATATTATGTAAAGAAAAATCCCAACCTTTTCAACTAATGCAAAAAAGGATTTATTTATTTTCTTTTCATATAAGGATAAGAAAAGTTTTGCAGAATCAGTTATAATAATTGATTCCAAATTGACATACCTGTGGGCTATATGGGATGGGAGCACTCTGTTCCTTTATCCCTTCTACACTGTTGTTTTACCTTAGCAGGGAAACCCTACTAAGCATAAAAGAAATTTGAGGTTGGGGCACTGGAGATGCGCAATTCCTTCATAGAGAGAGTGAGAGAGCAGCGCAACACCATTTCTTTGGCAAAATGCTCATTCTGGGGTCAAACGTTTGCCGCGATGCTCGATTTGGGGTTAAATGTTTCAATTGCAACAAAAAAAGACCAAACGTTTTCAGGGTTGCTCAATGTTGGGCTTTTCTGACGGTACTGGGCCCGTGAACAACACGCGCCGTTAACCCTCTATTTGACTCCACTTGTATATGACGTGGCTTTTTCTTTTTCTTTTTAACTTTCCATTTCTTTTTTTCTCTTTTCTCTTTCCCTTTTTTCTTTTTTTTCTCTTCTCCTTCTTTCCTGAAACCCTAAGCGCCGTTCCATTTCTCCTCCTTTGCCAATGCCGGTAGCTCCCGTCCCAAGCTGCAAAACAAAGTAATTCAAACTTTCACTCGCGAAGAACCCTTTGCAAGCATCGGAAGCCCAGATACTCGGTGCAAAACCTCTCCATTTCCGGGCCGCCTCTCTCTCTGCACAGTTGCTCCTCCATCTCTTCCACCACTTCACGCTCCTGATGGAGTCTATAGTTGGCCTCGGAATTGCAGGATCTGTTGATCCGTTGCTTCCATGGGAGAAGACACCGAGTCCGTAAGGGAAACAAATGTTGAGATTTGCATCTCACCATTCCTCTTCTTCAAGGATTGTGTTATACCCTTGTCGATTTTGGAATGTTGCACTAGGTTTTGGGTATTTAGAGTTGTAATTTCTTTCTCTTTACTTAACAAAAAGTATGGGATTTATTTGGGATATGTATTTTGCAGAACTTAGAGCACTGGGGAAGATTTTTTTTTTTGGCCATGAGCACTGGGGAAGATTGAATTGGTCCTTATTTTGCGAGTGTTCTTTAGTTGGAAGAAGTTTTTCTTTTTAGTCCATTGAAGCTCAAAAAAGGGGAAAATTTTCTAGAGTTGAAAAAAGATAGCTTCAACTGATTGTTTGCTCCAAAGCTCTCCACCGACTCAAGGTTCCTTTTTTTTTTCCTTTTTAAATTCTTAAATTTTATATTTATTTTTCAGTTATTAGCTTCAGTATTCCTGTATTTTGCCTTAGTTTTAGTAATTGGAAATTGCAAATATATTTTCATGTTTAGATATATTATGTTGTAAAAACTTGAAACACTAGGTTAATCTCCTGTTAAGCAATTAAATTTGCATCAGTCTGAAATTTTCTTTTATTCTGTATTTTTCCCCCTTGTAATGGGTTTCTGGGCAAACTCAACTCAATAATATTTTTCGGTTTTAAAAAAAAACCTAAAGTTGTTTTTCAGCTCAATGTGAAGCATATTTTGTCTGATTTTGATACTGTGTTTGTTTAATTGCTATGGCTGGATAATTTTGATGCTTGTTGGTTGGCCGGATAATGTTTTGGTTGAAAACTTGCTGCCGGCGATTATGTATGTAAAGGATTTTTTTTTTTAATTTTCCCAAAAATCCACGTCATTTGGTCTTTTACTACATGTCAGTCCTTTGGGCCACGTGTCACTTCCACTCTCCCTTAACAGCGCGTGTTGTGTACTGTCCCATTTCCGTCAGAAAAAACCCAACATTGAACAACACCGAAAACGTTTGGCCCTTTCTTGTTGCAATTGAAACCTTTAGCCCCAAATCGAGCATCGCGGCAAACATTTGGCCCCAGATTGAGCATTTTGCCCCATTTCTTTCAACTCTTCTGTATCTTCATCAGAGGAAATTACGGGTTTGAGTGTGGGCAAAGCAAACTATCTTCTGGAAAGGAAACAAACTTTGGGCAATAAGATATGCGAATTTCCTGCAGAGGCTGAGCTTGTTCAATCCCTGAGGTAAACTCGCAAGATTGGGACAGAGCTGGATTATGATAGACTCGAGAGAAGAGTTACGTTGAATTTCTTGGGCTACAGACTCCAGCTTTAGACAACCCCATATTATCAACTTCTTAACACTTGCCGGTAACTCACACTTGGATGATAATGGTACAAGAAATGGACAATGAGAAATGTATATCTCCTCAATAAGACATGCATTGCTACTGTCTCCCTCCCACAGAAACTTCCAAATTCGACAATTGCTAATCGTCAACCTTTTCACATTCAAAAGCAAATTGTTCTTGGAAAGAGAAATCAGGTTTTCGCAACATCGAAGCTCTAGCTCCCTAAGCATGGTCGTTGATAGCTTTTCTAGCCTTTCACATTCTGCGGCACAAGTTAGCTTGTCAATAAAGATAAAAGACATTTTTTGTAATGAAGTATGATTTTCAAAACCTTTACACACCACCTCCCCACAGCTAGAAATTTTTAGTTTTGATAGCCTTGGAAGACTTGCAATTGAAATCACCAAATTTCCGCAGCTCTCAATCTCAAGTTCCTCCAAATTATAGAGCTGCTTTGGTAAACTCACCAACAACAACAATTCAGGGCAATCTCTAATATAAAGCTCGCGAAATTTTGGAAATTTCCTAGCTTCGTCATCAACTTTAGAAAAATTCCAAATTTTCCATTTAGGCATGTTCCCAACATCTAAAACCTCCAATGCTTGAAAGGGATCTGTCGTATTTTCTCCAAGTAACTCAACTCCCACACTGGTTACTTTTCTGAATGTGTTGATGCTCACATTTTTCAAGAATGGAAGTCCCCCAAGCGACGGTAATGACGAACAGTTGTGACAATTAAAAAGGTATAAAGATTCCAAGTTAGTCAATGAAGAATTCCGCACCCATTTTGCCAACTTCGAACCACCGTAGTTCAAAATACCGAGCTTTTTGAGTTGTTTAGAAGGTTCAAGCAAATCCAATATTTTTGGTGTGTCATATTCACAGATTTTCTGCCATGCCAATCTAATAATACCTCTATATCCTTGATCTGCAATCTGCTGCGATCTGCTATGCCAATCTAGTACCAACTCATCTAGTCCTGACTTATCAGCTATCTTTGCCTTCAATGCATCTTCAGGATCAACAACATTCTATATCCCCGAAATTTTTAGTGTACCCTTGAGATTTAATAAATCCTGTAGCTCCCTTATTTGAGATCCCTTATCCTTGCCCACTTCAAAATTTGATAGGAATTCAAGATTAGTTAATGCACCAAAATTACTTGGCATGCCTTCTAGCTTATCTGTTTTAGTGAGATTAAGATGATGCAGGTTGACTAGATTTTCTGTCATTGGAGGTAGCTCCTCAAGTTGTCTACATTCCACCAATAAAAGGGTTTCTAAATTATAGAGAGTAGTAACTGACTCAGGTAAACTTCTAATCTCAGTTTCAGAAAAATCTAGATACCGTAGATGTTTTAAATCTCCAAAAATATCATCTGGTAACACATAGGTTTTCTTATAGCCCTTAAAAGAAAGCACCCTCAAGCATCTCAAATGCCATAGAACATTATAGGATTCTTGGCTTATGGGTCCACAGACATCCAAGCATATTGGCAAAATGGTACGTAAATGCTTTGCTTCACGAATGCCCTTCAACTCTTGTATGTCAAAGTACTTCCTATCCACGGATAAGTAGCGAGTGCGCTTCAGAATTTGCTTATCATCACCATCTTTTCTGAAGCAAATTTCCCCGGCAACTAATTGAGCTAAATCATGAACAAGGTCATGCATAACAAATCGAGAATTATATTTTTTGGACTTTTGCAAAAGGGATCTTGATAAAAGATCGTCAAAGCATTTTTTACCTCGTGCTCCTCGTAGAAGGCCTTCTGCGCTCCATAGCAATATTATCTCTTCTTCAAATTCGCAATCTTTAGGGAAAATGGAGCAATATGCAAAACATTGCTTCAAGTGCGGTGGAAGATAATGGTAACTCACTCGTAGAGCTAGAATGATATTGCATTGACTCTCAGGTAGCTTCCATATCCCATTCTCTAGTACATCTTCCCAATCATCAAGGTGAACAGTAGATAGCAAGCCTCCGAGGATTTCAGCAGCCAAAGGCAAGCCGTTACACTTTGTCACTATTTTCTTAGCAACTTCCATTAAGTTATGAGGATAGCCTTCAAAGTCCCTTGGCGCCTTTGCATGTTGAGCAAATATAGACAAAGCATCATCATGTGACAAAAGTTGTAAAGAATGAGCATGACAAGCACCCATTATAGATGAAACATTGTGATTCCGTGTAGTCACAATGATTTTACTTCCTGGAGTCCTTAGAAAAGGAGATTGTAGGATTTTCCACTTATGAGGATCCTCATTCCAGACATCATCCAAAACGATCAGAAATCTTTTCTTGGACAACTCCCTTTTTAACTTGGGTTGAAGTATATTCAAAGTGTTGTCATTACATGTCTGACAAGTGATTGATTCTAACATTTGCTTTGTAATTCTTGTGACATCAAAATCATCAGAGACACAAACCCATGCTTGGAGGTCAAAATGATGTTCTACATGGGCATCATTGTAAACAAGCTGGGCAAGAGTTGTCTTACCAATACCTCCCATGCCAACGATGGAAATCACAAAATTTGCTTCATCATCATTCTGGAGGAGCGAGTGAAGTATTGCCTCCTTGACCTGGTCTCTTCCATACACATTAGCAGTCATCTCCACCGAAGAAGTTTGTGGCAGCCTTGGTTCCAATCTCTTGGATTTATCGTTGCCAGTCCTTATGATCAGCTGCTGTAACTCATTTATCTGTGGTTCTAACTGTTTTAATCTGGGATTGACTTCATTTATCTTTGCCAAAATGCCCTTGTAAAACTCAGTGTTGTATGAGTCGGAAATCATGAGTTTGGGTTTCTTGCTGGAGTTACCTTGGCATCTGATTGCATCGTGTGTTTCAAACTCGTCCACAATGTCATCCAACTCATAAGCCATATCTTTGAAGTTGGTCAACAAGATTTTGAGAGATTCAGATTGGTCTGTAAACAGTATCCCCTCAGCATCATCAATTACAGCGCGAATCTCCCTCAATTTTTTTCTTCAAATCCTCAATCTGTGGTGCAAGATCTGGTTTCAGTAACAATTTGATGGTACTAACTTTTTATATATGGATTTATATTATTAACTAAATAATATAGTTATATATTGGCCTTTATATAGATCATTGACTTACATTAATCTCCGCCACTAATATTTCTGATTTTAGCTTTTAACGTCTTCAAGAATTTCCGATTCGTACCTACATAACAAAAATAGAAAAGAAAAAATAAACAAATTGCTCAAAATAACTGATATGAAATGAGATGTTAAAGTGTTGATTAACTTACTGCTTGTTTTCTTCAATAGTCCATCCACTGATACCAGCCACTACTTTTAAGGCATCTTCCCATCCTTTGGTCTTCTCCTTGTCATATTTCCCCTCATGTCCATCAAAGGCTGCTCGAACTGTATTTGTTATATGCCTAAAATCAGTTGGTTCGACACGATAGAAAATTGGATAAACTACAAGATCCCTTTCCTTTCTTTGCTTCATAATCTCAACCAGCTCATCCAAACACCAACGCGAGAGTGCATATTGTTTGGAAAAAACAATAATTGAACCTCTTGATTCTCGGATTGCACGTAAGAGATCCTGTGCGAAATCTTTCCCCTTCTTAAGGCTTTTATCATCCCTGAAAGACTTGATTCCATGCCCAATTAAAGCCGTATATAGATGGTCAGTGAAGCTGTGGCGGGTATCTTTACCGCTAAAACTCAAGAAAATATCATACTCAAATTTCCTTTGAGGAAAAGAAGATGATGAACAAGGCAGCGCTGACATGTTAGGTGGAGCAGACGGCCTGATTAATTAGCTGGCCTGAAACTTCTTGAGAGGATTCCAGCAACTCAAGTTCTTATTCAAGACCAGAAAAATTGTTTATCAATAATATTTCTACACGGATTAGATATGCAAATCATAATCTTGTCAAAAAAAAAAAATGATATGCAAATCATAAATTAACAATCATCATCATATCATAAAGAGGAAAACGAGTAGCGCTAGTTATCTCAAATAATTAATATGTAAATCTATATATAATTCTTCAAATATGATTAAAATATAAATATTTATATTAATATCTCATATGTATCATAACTGCATCTAATCTAAGGAAAAAATATATATATATCCACCGCAATGCAAAATTACATAAAAAAATACAAGTCACAGGTCACTCACTATGTGAGTGTAGAAATAAAAAGGTTAGTTTATAAAAAGGAGTAGTAGTTTTCTTTTTGACACATTTTAATTGGTAGTTTATTTTTTAAATGAGATTAATTTCATATTTATCCTTCAATTGATAGTTTTCTTTTAAATATGTTATTTTGTGCCTGGAATTCTTGTTAACCCGGCCCGAATTGTGACCCGACCCGAAATTTGTGGAGTTACGAATTTTGTGGATTTTTCCTAGAGGTCTGTGATGGAAGCGGAGGGATCAGGCCGAAGGCCCGAGACCGCAGCCCAGCACTGACCTCATGCGGGGAAGACGCAGAATAGGCGTAGGGGGTGCGGGGGGCTTCTGCAGTATGGATTAGTTCTCCTAGTCCGAATAGGACTAAATGCCCTATGTTTATATAAAGGGTCTATATCTTGTATTCTTGATATATTATTTTCTCCCAAATTAATAAGAATTTCTCTCTGCCCGTGGAAGTAGATCAAATTGATCGAACAACGTAAAATCTTCTTGTTCTTGTTTATTGTTTTAGGCTAGTTTAATCGCAACAATTGGTATCAAGAGCTTAGATTAGACTTCTTGATTGGTCCCTGGTATCTGTTCGTGATAAGGGTTTATTGAGAAATCGTTTTTTCTGGGATTTAGGGTTTTGCGTTTCAAGATGTCTTCATTAGGGAAATTTGACAATGAGAAATTCAATGGGTCGAATGATTTCATCTTATGGAAGGTAAAGATGAAGGCGATAATGATTCAGCAGAACTGCGCAGATGCGATTGATAAAGAGATGTTGCCTAAAAAATCAACAGATAAGGAGATAAAAGAAATCAATTTGAAGGCTCATAGTGCAATCTTGTTGAGTCTTTCTGATGAGGTTTTGAGAGAGGTTGTCGCGGAGAAAGATGCTGCAAGTTTGTGGAAGGCGCTTGATGATAAGTATATGAAGAAGTCATTGACTAATCGGTTGTTCCAGAAGCAGCACCTATACACATTCAAGATGGCAGAAAATACACCAATAAAAGATCATCTTGATAGCTTCAATCGGATTATTCTTGATCTTGGTGGAGTTGGAGTCAAGATAGAAGATGAGGATTTGGCGCTGATTCTCCTATGTTCGTTGCCTAGATCGTTTCAGAATTTTCGGGATACCATGCTGTATGGTAGAGACACGATTGCTCTGAAGGATGTTAAATACGCTTTGCTTTCAAAAGAACTGCAGAATAAGGTTTCAGCAGATGTCGATGGTGAAGCGAGTTTAATTGTTACACGAGGCAGAAACAAGGAGAAAAGCAGCGGCATTGCTAGGTTCAGATCACGCTCCAAATCGAGGGTATCTAGGCTTCGATATTTTTACTATAATGAGAAAGGGCACCTGCGTAAAGACTGTCCTTGATACGCAAGAAAGGTAATTCTAGTGAGAAAAGGAATTCGAATGTAAAGGCTACATCAGCTATTGTTCAAGAGGGTTCATCCCTTGTGGAGAGTTCAGATGATGAAGTAGGTACTGATGTTCTAACTGTTAGTACTGCGGGTTCTGCAAACACATGGGTTGTAGACACTGGTGCGTCTTATCACATGACGTTTTCAAGAAACTTATTCACCACTTTTAAGGAGTGGAACGGAAGTGTGATGTTGGGTGATGAAACAACTTTGAGTGTCAAGGGCAGTGGTTCAGTGCAGATTAAAACGCATGATGGAACAATTAGAACGTTTGATGCTTGGCTTGTTCCTGAGCTTAGGAAGAATTTGATTTCTTTGGGTACTCTTGATAAACAAGGGTACAAATATTCTGGCGAAAATGGGCAGATCAAAGTTTCGAAAGGTTCTATGACTATCTTAAAGGGTAAATTGCAACACGGGATTTACACTCTGATAGGCAATTCAGTGATAGGAGAAGTAGCAGTTTCCGAGTCTCTTGGGGATTCAAATGATCGTACAGAATTGTGGCATCGTAGGTTGGGGCATATGAGTGAGCAAGGACTGTCAATTTTGAGCAAAAAAGGTCTCATTAGATGGGTCAGAATGTGGAAAACTTAAATTCTGCGAAACATGTGTCTTAGGCAAGCAGCGCAGGGTTAAGTTTAGTTCTGGCAAGCATACTTCTAAGGGGATTCTTGATTATGTTCATTCTGATTTGTAGGGTCCTGCTCCTGTGGAGTCTCATAGTAGATGCAGGTATTTCGTGACTTTTATTGATGATTACTCCAGGAAGGTTTGGGTATATTTTCTGAAAACAAAGGATGAAGTGTTTGATCGGTTCAAAGAGTGGAAGATTATGATTGAAAAACGTACCAGTCGGCAAATCAAGACTCTTAGAACTGATAATGGTTTGGAATTCTGCGGTCAAGGATTCAATGAGTTCTGCAAGAAAGAGGGTATAGTGAGGCATCACACTGTACGAAGAACGCCACAACAAAACGGGGTTGCAGAACGCATGAACCAAACAGTTCTGCAGCGTGCTAGGTGCATGCGACTAAATGCTGGTTTGTCGAAGAAGTTCTGGGCTGAAGCGGTTAATATTGCTGCTTATTTGGCGAATAGGTCTCCATCAACTGCGATTGATTTGAAGACTCCTCAAGAGGTATGGTACGATAAACCCTCTGATTACTCTGCCTTGAGAATATTTGGTTGTCCTGCTTATGTTCATGTTAATGATGGTAAACTGGAGCCTAGGGCAATTAAGTGCATATTTCTAGGATATGGAACTGGTGTTAAAGGTTATAGGTTGTGGCATTCTGATAGCAACAAAGTTAGCAGAGATGTAAACTTTGATGAATCTACTATGTTTAGCCAGAAAGAGGAGCTTTTTGATATTGCAGGTACTGACCAGATTGTGGTATTTGATGCTCCACCTTTGAAATCACCTTCTGTTACTACAGAAGAGCCTAGAACTGAAACTGATGATTTGTCAAAAAGTATAGCAGAAAGGAGAACCAGGAGGGAAATAAAAAAGCCACAGAGGTATGCAGATTGCATTAGTCTTAATGTTGGTGAAACTGATCCTATTGCATATGCTTTGTCAGTGGCAGAAATTATTGACTCTGATGAACCAAGATCCTATAAGGAGGCAATTAAGAGTGAGAATGCAGCAGACTGGTTGTTAGCTATGAATGAGGAGATGCAGTCTCTTGCAAAGAATGAGACATGGAAGCTTGTACCATTGCCAAAAGGAGTGAGACCAGTAGGATGTAAATGGGTATTCAAAAGGAAAGAGGGAATCCCTGGAGTAGATCTGCAAGGTTCAAGGCTAGACTTGTGGCTGAGGGTTTTTGGCAAAAGGAGGGAATAGACTACAATGTGGTATTCTCACCAGTTGTGAAGCACAAAACTATTCGGGTTCTTCTAGCCATGGTTAGTACTCTTGATCTCTATCTAGAACAGTTAGATGTTAAGACTGCTTTTTTGCATGGTAATCTAGAGGAACAGATTTACATGTCACAGCCTGAGGGATTTATTGATTCTGAGAATGAAGACCATGTGTGCTTATTGCAGAAGTTTTTGTATGGTTTGAAACAGTCTCCTAGACAGTGGTATAAGAGGTTTGACTCATTTATGGTTTCTCATGATTTTGCTAGAAATCAGTATGATAATTGTGTGTACTCTAAGAAGTTGTCTGATGGTTCATATATATATTTGCTGCTATATGTTGATGACATGTTGATTGCAGCCAAGGATTTGGCTGAGATTAATAGCCTGAAAGCTTTGCTAAGCAGTGAATTTGAGATGAAGGATTTGGGTGCAGCGAAAAAGATTTTGGGTATGGAGATTTGGAGGGATAGAAAAGTAGGTTTGTTGTATGTATCTCAACAGAAATACATCGAAAAGGTACTGCAATCTTTTCAAATGGATAAAGCCAAACCGGTTAGTACCCCTTTAGCTGCACATTTTAAACTTGATGCTAGTGCTCTACCTAGTTCTAATGATGAAGTTAACTGCATGAGTATAATACCATATTCTAGTGCAGTAGGTAGCTTGATGTATGCTATGGTTTGCACTAGGCCAGACTTAGCTCATGCTGTTAGTGTGATTAGTAGGTTTATGAGCAATCCTGGTAAAACTCATTGGGAGGCTGTTAAGTGGATTATGCGATATTTGAATGGAACGAAGAATGTCTGTTTGGTTTATGGTTCTGATGGTAATTCCGGATTGATTGGTTATGTTGATTCTGATTATGCTGGTGACTTTATTAAAAGAAGATCTTTAGCATGTTATATCTTCACCCTGTATGGTTGTGCTATTCGTTGGAAAGCAACACTTCAAGCAACTGTTGTTTTGTCTACTACTGAGGCAGAATATATGTCATTGACTGAAGGGATTAAAGAAGGTATGTGGTTGCATGGTCTTGTTGATAGTTTGGGTTTGGATGTTTCGAAACCTGTTATTTATTGTGATAGTCAGAGTGCTTTGAGTTTGGCGAAAAACCCTGTGTATCATGAAAGATCAAAGCATATTGATGTTAGATTGAATTTTATTCGTGATGCTTTGGATAATAAGGTGGCCACTATAGAGAAGATTCCTACAGCTAATAATCCTGCAGACATGTTGACGAAGCCATTGACAACTGACAAGTTCAAGCATAGCTTGGACTTGGTAAATGTTCGTATAGCATGAAGCCCTTTAGGGGCTTGATTGGCAGAGAGGGAAGCTTGGCTTATTTTGGTGATTTGGTAAACTTAAGTCAAGGTGGAGATACTTCGATTGGGTTATGTAGAATTCAAGTCAAGGTGGAGAATTGTTATTTTGTGCCTGGAATTCTTGTTAACCCGGCCCGAATTGTGACCCGACCCAAAATTTGTGGAGCTACGAATTTTGTGGATTTTTCCTAGAGGTCTGTGATGGAAGCGGAGGGATAGGACTAAATACCCTATGTTTATATAAGGGGTCTATATCTTGTATTCTTGATGTATCGTTTTCTCCCAAATTAATAAGAATTTCTCTCTGCCCGTGGACGTAGATCAAATTGATCGAACCACGTAAAATCTTCTTATTCTTGTTTTTTGTTTTAGGCTAGTTTAATCGCAACAAAATAGATAGTTTTTATTTTTGAACTTTTTAGTATTTTAAAAACTGAATTTGTCTCCGAGTCAACTCGTGAGACAAACTCAGGTTTTAACATTATAATTAGTATAGATAAGAGAATATTTGGAAGTTAATTAAAATTACCTGCTTCGAGGCTCTAGAATTTAGATTCGATATTCTCCGAGTTAGCGCAACTAGCTGCAATTGCAAAGAATCTTTTCAATTTTTTTTTTTAAATTTTGCGAACTTTCTAAAGAAAAATAAATGTATGGAGCAAAGAAACAAAGGAATCAAGTACCAGAAAAAGGAAAAGGTAAAGGGAAAAGAGGAAAGTTAGCTAGAAAATTGTACGCACTAGAACAAATATGGCC